>JAMXBD010002810.1:0-161210 GCA_024138025.1 Combretum micranthum | reverse complement strand
CAATTAGTATCTATTTTGGTTGATTCTGGTAGCACACATAACTTCATTCAAGTTGATGTGGCTAAACGGTTGAAGTTTTTTATTGAACTTATTCCTCAATTTTCAGTTTAATTGGCAATGGGGATAGTTTGATTTTTCTAGAGTTTGTAGACAAGTTCCATTGCTATTGGAGGGAGTATTATTCTCTGTGGATTTCTTTGTTTTGCCTATTCAATGAGCTGCGCTTGTAGTAGGAATTCAGTAGCTCAAATTGTTGGGTCCTATTACAGTGGATTATATTAAACTTTCTATGCAGTTTTTCTGGCACAACAAAATTGTTTGTTTGAATGGTTTCTTTGATTTAAATTGTAAGGAATTATATTAGAAGCAACTTTTGAGTTTGGTTAAAGAGAGTTATGTGGCCTGTTACTATCAAATTGTGGTATAGGAGGATCATTCGCCATCTTATACCACTCATAATCGTGCTTTAGATGCACTATTAAGCAGATTCAATGATGTCTTTGAGACTCCTTCATCATTGTCACCTTTGAGAACAGTATAACATCACATTCATCTTAGAAATGAAGCGAATCCGATTAATGTGCGACCTTACAGATATCTTTATTTTTAGAAATTTGAAATTGAGAAGTTAGATGATGAGATGTTGCAATAAGGAGTCATTAGGCCTAGTATCAGTCCTTTTTCTTCACCTATGTTATTGGTTAAAAAAAAGGATGGTTCATGGCATTTTAGTGTTGATTACAGAGTTTTGAACTAGGCCATGATACAGGATAAATTTTTGATTCCTACTATTCATGAACTTTTGGATGAATTAGGGGGTGATACTGTGTTTTCTAATATGGACTTGAGGGTTGGCTACCATCAGATTCGTATATTTCCAGATGATATTTAGAAAACAACCTTCAGAACTCATGATGGTCATTATGAGTTCATTGTCATGCCCTTTGGATTGTCAAATGCTCTTGCCACATTTCAATTAGTAATCAATACTATCTTTTGTCCCTTTTTACGAAAATTCATCATAGTGTTCTTTGATGATATATTGATATAGAGCAGGACAATGAACGACCATCTATCTTATCTTAAACAAACTTTACTATGTTTAAGAGAGCATAGTTTTTATTTGAAGAGGCCTAGATGTTCTTTCGACCAAAATCAGATTGATTATTTAGGACACATTATGTCGGCTAGCTAAGTCTACCCGAATCTAGATAAAATCAGGGCTATTCAAGATTGGCTACAGCCTATTACTATTAAACAGCTCCATGGATTTCTTGGCATTACTGGGTATTATCAAAGTTTGTTAAAAATTATGCCAAGATAGCTTATCCTTTGACAAATCTTTTAAAAAAGGATGGCTTTCATTAGGATGACACAACTACTATGGCTTTTCTATTTTTGAAGCAAGCTTTAATGACAACACTAGTCCTGGCTTTGCTTGATTTTTCTAAGGTTTTTATTGTTGAGACAGATGCCTCAAGGCAAGGTATGGGAGCCATTTTGCATCAGGATTCTCATCCTATTGCTTATTTCAATAAGAAATTTCCATCAAGATTACAAAAAGCCAGCACTTATGTTCGTGAATTGATGGCTATTGTAGCACCCATTAGAAAATGGAAACAGTATTTGTTAGGCCAGCATTTCATTTTGTACTGATCAGCACAGTTTGAAAGAGATATTGAATCAAGTTATTCAAACTCCAGATCAGCAACAACTATCAGTTAAGTTGTTGGGGTATGACTACGAGGTACAATATAAACCTAGGGTTGAAAACAGAGATGCAAATGCTTTATCTTGGGTTTTTTTTTATAAACCTACATTTTTAGCCATCTCACTACCTTCGTTTGATTTCATAACACGACTAAAGCATGAATTACAATCTAATCCTACTTTTATTGAATGGTAACAAAAGATGGCTCAAAGTATTGATTTACCATGGTCACTTACTTCTAAGGATGGCTTATTGTTTTTTGGAACTTGTATTTTTGTTCCTCCAACTTGTTCTCTATTTCTTTGATACTTACTGAGTTCCATGCCTCACCGATT
The DNA here is from genome assembly GCA_024138025.1 of Combretum micranthum. Classification (NCBI taxonomy): domain Eukaryota; kingdom Viridiplantae; phylum Streptophyta; class Magnoliopsida; order Myrtales; family Combretaceae; genus Combretum; species Combretum micranthum. The sequence goes on along the minus strand of JAMXBD010002810.1, from coordinate 159,164 downwards.
GTTGGTCATTTGGGAATGTTAAAGACTTATAAACGCATTGCACAATCTTTCTTTTGGCCTCACATGTGCAAACGTATTGAAAATTTTGTTCAATAATGTCATATTTGCAAGCAAATTAAGTATCTGATCTCTAGTCCAGCTGGCTTGTTACAACTATTACCCATTCCTCAACACATTTTTGAAGACATATCCATGGACTTTGTGGTTGGGTTGCCTCTATCACATGGCTTTTCTATTATTTTAGTAGTGGTGGATCATTTAACTAAGTACTGTCATTTTGGAACTTTAATAGCATCTTATACAGCTTTTCAACTAGCTCGTTTATTTGTGGATATTGTAGTGAAGCATCATGGCAAACCTCGTTCTATTGTTTGTGATAGAGACAGAGTTTTCTTTAGTCGATTTTGGTCTGAATTGTACAAATTGAGTGGTACAACTCTACGGATGAGCTCAGCTTACCATCAAAAATTGATGGTCAAACTGAGGTATTCAATAGATATTTGAAGCATTATCTTAGAGCTTTTGCTATGGATTCTCCTAAGGATTGGCAAAAGTTTTTGGCTTGGGCAGAATTTTTTTTCAACACTAGTTTTCACACAAGCACGGGCTTTACTCCTTTTCAGGCTTTATATGGAAGGGAACCACCAGGAATTCGAGATTATGTAAGGGGTTTTAGTTCAGTAGAAGCTGTTGACAGTGAACTAGCTTCCAGGGATGAGATTTTACACTGTCTCAAGGAAAATTTGAGAGCAGCATAAGCATGGATGAAATTTTTGGCTAATAAAAAAAGATCTGATAAGCAGTTTGCTAGTGGAGGCTTTGTGTATGTTAAACTTCAACCCTATAGACAGACTTCACTATCAGGACAAGCTACTCGCAAACTCTTTCGAAGATATTTTAGTCCTTATAAAATTTTGGATCAAATTGGTCCATTGCTTATTGGTTATTATTACCAGAATTTTCTAAGATACATCCTGTGTTCCATGTATCCCTACTTAAAAAAGCTATGGGAACTACTTGGAATACTGTTTCTTTGCCTTAGGAGTCTCTTGGGACTCATCCATTATGAAACCCTTGGCAGTTTTGGCTTCAAGACAAATTTCGAGAGGTGGATCTTGTGTGGACCAGGTATTGCTACAATAGGAGTCATATTACCAGAGGATGCAGTGTGGGTGGATTTGTCAATATTTCGAATTGACTATCCAACTTTTGACCTTGAGGACAAGGTTAATTGTTCAACAACGGGCGAAAATGTTATGAATAACATCAGATTAAAGAGAATTACTAAATCACCCAAATATCTCAAGGATTACATCAGATGGCTATTCATGTTGGTACAAAAATATTTCATATACTATGGGTTAAATAAGGAAAGCAACAAATAGTTATTCAACAGCTATAGCTTAACAGAATAACAGAAATCCGACATGACAATAGCATAAGGAAAAACTATAAATAGATGTTTTATTGAGCAGAGGGATCATCCCTGGTTCTTGTTCTCATTATTGAGATTTGGGAGTCCACTGGAACTCGAATCCAGTAAGTCCATCCCTTTCCTTGTCCATATTCAAACTCTAAAACACACAAACACAGATCTAGGTTAGACATCTAACTTTCAAATATCTTTTACAGATAAAGAGAACAAGACTGTTTGATCATTACTATCACGTAGCTGAGAAAAGTTGAGTTCTGCAACAAATCTAGGATCCGACTATTGCATGCTTGAGAAAGGAGTGTCCGTGAGTTTTGGAGCCTCTTGAGTTTGATTTTGTTTGTTTTGCTGTTCCAATCACATTTCTAGGATTTGAACCCTTGTTATTCTATAGAGAATGTTTTTTTGTGTCCTTTCTCTTTCTTGTACAAGTAAATGAGAACATTCGAGATGACGAAAACCCTAGCAAGTAATTCTGTTCATATTTTGTCAAAGTAAAGCAATTAAAAACATATATGATTTACATTTGAGAGAGGTTGTGGGCCTATATTATATATTTTGGACTCTATTAGAAAGCGTAGTCCAATTAGACCATAAGAAAATAACAATAAATTATAAGTATTTTTCAAATTATATAGGTTTTCTATTTTTAACCAAATAAGTTTTATCCATTGAAAGTTATTTTTCAATTGACCATTTTTTTTGTCCCTTAAATATATATTATCTTAAAATAGCAAAACGACTTCTTTTTTAAAAGTATGTGCTATGATTATTTGGGAAAATTTTTCATGCATATTTATCAAATTATTAAAATACAGAATAAGATTCTATGCTATAGGTAAAAAAGTATATTTCTATTATATTTTTGTCGTTTTGCATTTCCAAATAGTTTGAACACAGGACGAAGAATAATGAATGAATTTGCACTGAAAACTTATGTGATTGGCTTTGGCCATTTATATTTAGCGTAAACTAGAAGACAAAAATATATACATATTAAATTATTACTTAGGTGAAGATAGATCTCTTAAATTTTTGAAATATAATTTCATGTTTTGATAACTTTTGAAAATGCGTAAATTTCTTTAAATCATCAACAGATCCCTAAAATTGTAGTTATTTATGATCTTTTACAAATGAATTTACAATTTAGTAAAGTTATTTACATATTTTCATAAGTTATATGGGAAATTAAATCACACATTAAAGTTCAGAGTATTTGTATTTGAAGATACATGTATTTTCAAATTTTTTTTTTTTTTTTATATTTAAGCTCCATTTGATTTACATGCAAAAAATTCTTTTTAATTGTTGTTTGAGTGAAAAGAAAGAACAAAGACACTAGACAATTATTTGAAGGAAAAAAAACTAGAGTAAAATAGAGTTTAGCATGCAAGTATCTTTAGAAAACACAAAAATAGGTAGAAAGCTTATAAAATCGTTCTATTATTCAACAATCTATGGGGCATATACATGTATCGTTTCTTCTTCAAATATAGGTTTTAGGATGGATACTGAATATTATGGGATGAGTTTCATTTTTGAAATATGAAAACATATAGTGATAGGAGTAAGTAAGATTTATAACCTTATATCCAACCAAGAACTTGCTTAGATATATTTTGTATATGATACGTTCTAACTTCCAATTATATGTTTCCAATAAGATAAATTATATTAAAAAGAATAAATGTGTAGAAGTAAATTCATTTAATATATTACTATTACGAGTGCTTAAAAAGACAAATCAATCCAAATATTGTTGTTGTGCAAAGTTCATTTAATGTATTAATTTTTTAATAGTTTCTAATTAATTTTTTTTTATTTAGCTTAATGAGTATCTTGGTTGAATCACTTTATGAAACCTTGATTTGAAATATTAATATTTTAAATAAACTTATTCTTAAGTATTGAGGCATTCTAGTATGTTTTACCCTTCACACATAGACGCATAGAATCGAAGCATACAATATACCTATCTATAATTTAATACGACAACAATGATACTTAATCAAAACATATTGGCCGAACTTGTAAATTTCAAATTTGAGTTGATATTGTGATTTAATTTTGTTGATATTCATTATTTTTGTATTATTTATAAAAAAAATGTTTATAAATGCCCAAATGCGTTCAATTGACATGGACCTTGTTATAACCAAAATTTTAAAAGTGATGTTGGTTTGTAATTTAAAGATCATTGTTTTAAATATTGATGATTACTTATTTGTATATATGTGTATGTATTTATGCTAGAAAGGTGATAACTACTAATAATATAACTGAAGCAAATTTTTTCTAATAGAAAATAGTTAAAAAGCAAGCTTTGATTTTGAAATACCTTCATACTGTAAATTTTACAAGTTCACGTTTGGTATGCAAGATTGAACCGAATGAAATAGCAATTCCAGCTTCCTTTCACTTTCCTGATATTTGGAACCGTTTTTAAAAGCTAGAATCGCAATCCCTTGAAATCAAAGCTTTCTGCTTTTAAGGAGAATTCGATTTCACCTTTTAAGAAGAATCGTGATTTCATTCTTCCTTTATTAATTATATGTAGCATAATTGCTTTTTTATCATATAATTATATTTTTTAGCTATTTTATTCTATGTAATCTTCTAAACATAGGAATTGATTTGTTATTTCCAAACTCATTCCATTCTAATCCATTTTATTTTAAATCATTCCTACATGTTAAACGTGACATAATGTGTTTTAAAAATGTTATAGAGTAGGTTGCGAATTTAAAATTTCAAAACTTATACACATTGACTAGAGTATAAACCCAAATATCAGCAACCTTCTAATATTCAGTAGATTTTCTTTTATATAAATTTCATTATTGCCATTTCCATCATTAATTATTGATGTGACGGTCTGGAATGACCGACTTCCATTATCTTATATTTGAGGTCACAATTAATTAATTAGTCCCACTCTATCACACTCCTGCCAGTGGTTCCTTATTACAATTAATTAATTAGTCCCACTCTATTAAACTCCTGGGAATGTTTCGTCAAATAATTAATCCACAAGATACACTTGCATTGGATACATAGCCCATATCTTCTTCGGTCTGCCACAATTTGACCTTGCATCAATTTTGTTCTTATTTATTTATTTTTTTCATTATTTAGTGAAACAAGATTCACACTCAAAACTTACAATATTTAATATGCTGAATAGAACAATTATCTGTTGCAATAGAATAGCAGTATTTTCCAATATTCTTTATGTTAGACTTTGATATTAGTTTGTTTCTTTTTTAAAATTTTGTAATATAGTCATAGATGTGCCGATAGAAAACGAAATGGCAACATACGTACAATATTAATAATAATAATAATAATGGTACAATAAATTTAATGATATGTTTGGTAAGCAAGATTGAACTGTAACAGAATTGTGGATTCGATTCCAATTCTTGATCTTATGTTTGAAAGTATTATTAGAAGTTGGAATCGCAATTTCTAAAGTTGAATTCCATTTCACCTTTGCAAATGCAAAATCGTCATTTTTTTCCAATTTTTTTTTTATTGTTAATTTCTTTCCACTTTACATGATTACTTTTTTACTCATTTCTTTTCTTCTAAACATAGAAATAGATTCACTATCCTTTTATATTTTATCTACTCTATTTTATTCTATTGACTTCAGTCTATTCTTTTAATTCTAATTCATCCCTTTGCACATGATTCATGTTTATCAGCGTCATGTAACTTCCTCTTTTTCCCACAATAGTATTTAAAGAATAATTCATTTCTCACTTCTTTACAACTACGTCCAAATTGCAACTTCCATAATTTTCTTCTTTGTATATTATATTATTCAATATTTTTCCAGATACAATACACGGAATATTGCTCTTCAAGGCCTATAATATTATTGATCCCACCAAATTTCGATTGATACAAATAAATGTCCAGCCAAAGCAGATGCTTTTGTCCTGAGGAGCATGAGGTTAGAAAAGGCAATACGTAGTCTTTTACGCTATGGTGTTGCCTGTACAGAAATTAGACGAGACGAATGAGATCAAGGATTGTATCTTGTAGGCAGATTCCAGCGAAGGTCCCCATTTATTGGCCGTTTTCCTAAATTTCTGGTACAAGCGTGTGCTTGTGCAACATCCAAAAGAACATTTCGTACTTTTGTCGAACTTCTGAATGTTGGTGTGATGTCAGTCGTCAAGTTTTGATTTCACTACCAGCAATATCACAACTTGCCGTATTGTAATCTTCCTATGTAGACCCGTAAAAAATCATGCATCTTCGTAGTTTTTCAGTTCTGTTTTCCATTTAATAAGAAAAGAGATTCTAACCTATGAAGGTTGCTTGGACATAGTTGAAGTACTTGCTTAAGTAAAGTATGTACATTCTGAAAATTTGTTGGATAAATCCCCGTATAAATGAAAATATATGAGATAATTTTAAACCTAGATAAAAGTTTAAACGGATAATTTACAATTACTCTAGTTTTATTTTAATAAAAAATATTAATTATCTTTAAATATACCAATTTTTTAAAGTTTAAAGAATAAAAAAAAATTAATTTTAGAAGTTTAGAAAAAGGAGGTAAATCTAGACCGAAGTGAAAGCTTATGGAGTTGTTGGCAATTTTCCCTTTCCTTTTATCAGTTTTTACTAGCAGGATGTTTCCTTTCCTATTTGCAAGAAAATTGAGGATTCAATTTGTGAGATTCCACATAAGGATTGAAATTGCAATATATTTGTGAGAAAATTAGGGATTCAATTTGTGAGATTTCACATGAGGATTGAAATTACAATTTTGTCTGTTAGGATTAGGGTTCCTCTAATAGTGGAAAATGAAATGCAAAGCTATTTTTTTAATGGGTCCCGATGGGCATTTTATTTGTATTGGTTTATTGATAGAAAAATGGGTTAAATTTGGTATGTCAATAATTGAATATGATTAATTATTTTTTATCCGATGTCAACAATATCATATACGTCAACTGCCAACACATTAAAAAATAGAACTCACATAATTTTAGGGGGTCTAAGTGTTGATTTTTTCAAAAGTAAAAGGTCTATGTAATTATAAAAATTTTCGAGTGTCCATGCAATTCACCTTAAAAAAAATACTTTTCAATTGCAAAATTTTAAAAAGTCTTGAAATTTTAGATGTAAGATCCCATTCTTTACTTTTATTGTTGCATTGATATAGTTTTCTAGTTCAAAACTTCATTGTAATACATAGGATGATAGGGTTGAATGCAGATATAAGTAGAAAGCTTTACTTTGGATCCTATACTATACCTAAAAAGTTCTGAATCCGTATAGAATTCATAAGCATACATTTGTGAACCTGCGAAATCTTCCATTCATTTTAAAAATATAACAATATTACCACATGGACTATCATTATTTAAAAAGACAGAGATGGCTTGATTAATATAGCCATTTTTATGCTCAAAGCTAAAATAGTCATATCATAAGTCAACACTGATTTAAAAAAAAAAACAAATGAAAACCTCAATCTAGCAAATTATATGTTATTACCGTTAAGGTATATTATTTGTAGACTACATTGCAGAAGATTTTGTTATAGAAGAATTTATACTATTTTATTTTAAGATAATTTGTTATTTTTATTTTAGAATAACCATGGTTCTATGTGCATACTTGAACTCCAAAATTATATAAAAATATTGTTTATATTATAACACCAATAAATACATAAAAGTAGTTCTAAAGTTTTTTATTTTGAAATTTGATGGAAGTTTTTATAATTTTATTTAATATCATGTATCCACGGGTAGTAGTTATAGGTTTCGACTTTCATGTATGAATACATTCAATATATCATAGAAATTCTTATATTAATAGATTGCTTTTTAAATTTCTTTCAACATGTTGTTTATATTGCATGTATGAAAATATGATAGTATTACATATTACATGAAAACATATTAAAAACTATAAACTTGATGTTTAAAAAAGAAACAAAAAAAAAAAAAATACAGGTTTCACAGGATACCCTATATCCTATAGGTTTTACAAGGTACAAGGAGCCATAAGGTAGGTTCCGGGTATGAAATTCACTGCCTTATACCTTACAGGGTAAGGTATAGATAGTGCTTTATACCCTACCTACTCTGTACCCACTCATCCTTAACATTTAATAAACATCACTTTATATAGAATAAATATCGTTAAATACATTCTACCACATTGAATGAATGTGATCAATAAATATTACAAAATGTAGATATCTTTGGTGAATTAATCATGTTTTTTTTCTTCAAATGCCAATATAATTAATAATGTATTTGCATATTATTAGTGTAATAATAAATTTGTTTTATTTCATCATTTAGTTTCAGTTCATATTAAATGTAAATTTTATTTATCATATTTACATTTTTAATTTTTTAAAGTTAATTTCCATAATGTAAATTCCAATAACTACCAAAAAAGAAAAAAAGTGAGTTATAAATAACAAAAAGGTAATACAAAACTATGTGATAGCAGATCCAATCAAAGGCACCCAGGAGACACGTAGGAGGCTCGCGGATAGCTCGTGGGAGGCATGGGACAAAATATGTAAATAAATAAGTCGGCAAGGCATGACACGCAAGGAAAATGAAGCGTACGAGCACAAATGAGACTAGATAACATTACCATCTCCATGGTATGGAGTGACACATTTATAGTTAGTTGATCCTTAGTGGTAATGTGAGTCGTGAAGTCATGGGTAAGTAGGCGGTTGACAATGGTTATTGTGGACATGGGGCATATCTAGTAAACCATGTTTAATCGTGTCGATTCTGAGTGGTTGAAGTATTGTGCTGAGTAAACCTGTGTATGAGACTGATTAATTGTAGTATTTCAGGCTTAGATATAAAATAGGGTCTAAGTTGACTAAATAACTTCAAGTAAGCTATATTAACTAATCTTTTGTTAGAAATATAGTCGTAGGCCCAATAACTTGAGTTATAGTCAAATAGGCCTATTTACCTCAAATAGACTCATTCTAAATCTTATTAAACTTTCCTTACCTAACTAGGACCTAAACACTCAAAATAAAGTCTTTGCCTAAATTTAAGCTTTATAGACTTAAATTCCAAAATAGGAGCTCAATACCCTTCACCTAATTTAATTGGGCCTAATTCTGAAATATTTAATTTCATTATCAATTCATGGTATTGAATTATCTATTGGGATCAAATTTATTTCCTTAGGCCCAAAAGCCCTCAAAAGCACTTAATCGAATGATATAGAAATTAAAAGGCCCAATAGCCTAGTAAGGGTTTAAACTCAATCCAATTGGACTTGAACTCAATTCTTAAGTCTAATAATCACTATTATTCAAATTGGGCCTACTTTTCAAAATCTAAGTCCAATTCTATCTATCTTAACCCTTACATTCCTTAATGAGTTCAATTACTAAATCTCTAAAGTCCATTACCTTAAAAAGTGCAATACTTAGATATTCTCTTATTAGTCCCAATCTAAGATCTATGAAGGTCTAATAGACCTTGTCCCATGCTCAAATTCGATAGGAGTTAGAATTAGCAAAATGGGATTAGATCACAATTGATAAGGAAGCCTACAAAATAGAAAATGAGTCAGTGGCACGGCAGATATAGGCCCTAATATACCCACTCCAATGCACAAGTTAGTGATATCCATGATAAGCTTATGGATCAAATGAATGAGAATCATTTTGTGCGAAATTACCTAAATTTGAAGTGGGCTATGACTATTTATAGAGGATTGACTTAGTAGTTATGCTAGCAGTGAGCGAGTGGGCGAATGGCTAAGTGGTTGACTTCCTCGATGGTTTTACTCGTAGTGGGCGTGGTGGTGATTGTGGAGAAGAGTCATGACACCATCATATATATGCAAAGTGATCCCGACCAACCCACTAGTTCCAAGTGAAGAGAGAATTGGGAGAGACTTAATATTCCATCTAAGGCGGTACTGAGGTTAGGTTACAATTGGTGGACTAAGGGGTCCGATGCCTAAGGATGTAACGGGATCGGGTTTCTAACAGATCATATGAACCCGAAACATGACCCGCTATACTATAAGGTTTACCAAACGTGACCCTATAACTCTATAGGGTGTTCATGCTATATCACAACCTATTCTACAGGGTATAATTTAGAACCCAAAACCTGATCCTATAACCTTATTATTTTCATCCTATTTTCAAATTTTAATAATAAATTTAAGAGAAATCGATGATTCTAACACAAGTATACATTCAAAAATAAAAATGGTGCATATGGAATTGATAGAAAATGTTGCACACCATATTCATTATACAACATTTAAACACATAAATATATTACTTTTGTCACCATATAATATCTTAAAAATATGGTTAAATTAAATCTTCCTTTGGAACTAAAATATAATAGACAACAAATAGTATTAATCTCCACGGCAAACATGACTTGAATAAAATTTAATCAAAAGTGCTAAAATCCATAACTAGTCTAGCAAACATAAAAGAAAAAAGATTCTTTGGAGGAAAAAAGGATGGTAGCTCATCCATGTCTTCTTTCCTCTCCTTTCTCCTTTAGTAATATTTTTATTTATTTTAAAAACATCAGGTTGTTGGATATCCATTAGGTTTGTTATATAATCCAAACTCAACCCTATAACTGTACAAGGTTTTAACTATATATCCAAATTTGACCTTAAAACCCTATAGGTTTTTAAAGGATCCGACGAGTCAGAAACCCTATAATAACTTACACGGTTACATCTCTATTGGTGCCAAGTTCATCGACCCCGTCCAGTGAGATGAAAGACTTGGCTCGGATAGGCCTATAGTTGGAAATGAACCGTCAATAGATCTAAATAAGAAATTCAGTGGGCTTAGTCCAAATCACTTAAGCCTAATACCTTAATTGGACTTAATTCAAAAAACTGATTAAGGCCTTATATTATATAAGACCTTATAATAATTAACTAATCAACATGGCTTTGATCATTAGTTTACATACTTGGTTCTTATATAAATTAATCTTCCTTGAATAGATATTTGATTGACCTATTGTCTATTGCGTGATCTATTATTGACTACCAACACAATACAAGGTGTGTAGTGACTTATTTGTTTTTTTTTTAAGATAGACATCCTAAAATGAATTAAAACTTATAGATGAATTAATAAGTTGTTGTCATGTTTATGCTTGTATCATTTAATCTGGTTTGATGAGCGGCAATTTGCTAAGCAATGCCAGCATAGTAGCTATGCCTTTAAGCTACCTCAATGGTTTGGTTGGTAGCTGATAAGATACATTCAATGAGAAGTAATATAGTATGACCACGTTCATGAGACCGATTGAGTTGCATTATATTATGGAATGAAATAAATGGAGACATGCAATGACTGTGAACCTTAGATGAAGCTATTACTCTAGTGATTCTTAAAGGAGATACGGGTATTCGGGATGCCTATATCAAACCCCTCAACAATTATTGCTACATAAGACCCATATATTTCCATATTGTGTTGCTAGAGTATGAGTGCTCCACTATTGTTTACCACACTTAAATTAAAAGATATACATTGTTTATTGTTGCATTGCATTTTGACTATGCACATGTGCTAATCTCATGTGTGCTTGTGTTGCTTTGTATTGGGTTTTAACTCATTCCTTTCCTTTTTATGGTGTTAGTGATTGCAGCTTGATGTTTGTGTTTATCTCGGGTATGGGACAAGACTAGTTAAGCTTATTGACAATTGGAGTAGGATTGTGAATTTAAGATGAAAGTTGTTACTATCATATTTTCATACATGTATTTCTTTTGAGGGGTCTGGTTTTAGCCTATAGTTACATAATCCTTTATTAGATACCTTATATTGATAATTATCCATCTATGGTACTTTCTTAATTTTCTGCTGCATAAATAAATATTTTAAAACCTAATTAAAAGATTTCATAATGTAAAATTGGTTAGCAAACAATCATGATAAACAAGTAGTTTATTGTAGCCTTAGCGTATAATGCCTAAGTGTTATATGTGACGAAACTGAATATGCCTTGATCCTAATTGAGAGTGACACAAACTTAGCTCGATTCATTTCTTTCTAGGCCTCGTTGACAAATCCAAGCAACTATTGGACTACTATGAACCATGAGTAATCAGCCAAGGTGAGAAGGCATGGTTTTTGAACATAAATGTTTGTGTTGTATGATGAAGAATATGTCAGGTTTTATAACATGAGAAACAACAAATATGGTTTCATTTTTAATTTTTGTAATCATATTATATATATATATATATATTCCATCTTATAGGATCCATGTGTCACATGTAAAGTAAAATAATAATATGACCTACATGGTGAATAAGAAGTATGTATTTTCTATGTATAACAAAAATTGTCACTTCATTGGCATGTTGTTCAAGTACTTACTTTATCCTTTTTTGATAAGCACTCGCCACAAGGACTTTAAATGCAATCCTTCTAGTTGTATCCACTCACACATAATAGCAAGAATTGATCCAATCCTTATGCAGCTAGATAACTTGGATTGGTATCAAAAGATCTTAGAGAAATTTCATATATTATTATGTTTCTACGCTAAATTAAAACTATCTTTTTCTCGCGATGGAATAAAAAATATTCACATGGACAAAAGACTCTTTATATGTCCAAAACTCCATCGAATGATTAGTAAAATATATTAACATGCATTATCAGTAATGCTTCTTTCAAAAGAAAAGCACTAGACGGTTTCCAATAATTTTATTCAAAAAGAGGCAAGTCAGGCCTCTTAACATGAATGGTGATAAAGAGTAATATATTCTTTTATTTTATACCAAAGGTAATATGAAAGCCAATAGTCAGATCATAGAGGATACTTCCAAAAAAATAAAAATAAAAACTTCCATCATTTTGGGATAAATTATTTTTAATTTTAAAGTAATTATAGACATGATTTCAATATCCACTAAAATCTCTTGTCAATAATCTTGTTCTTGTTAATTGTGTTATTATATGTGGTAGCCATTTAGGTTTCTACACACAAGGTAGTTTATATAAAGATACAGACTAAGGTAATCGTCTATCAACAATTATTGGTAACAAAATGTGATAGAAAAGATTGTGAACCATAAGCCATTATGAACTAATTACTGTATAATGGAATCTCTTCATCAAAATATCCTTAATTAAACCATTGCATGTAATGTCATCAATGTTTAGTCATTTTACTTAGTTCCCAAGATAAATTAGGCTCATTAAAACTTATCGTGGGGTGAGTGACTCTTATCTCAACTAAGTACCAGTGGGTATTATTTCCCTTATCCAAGAGAGTGATGAATTCTATCTTGACTCATTATTATCTTCTCTATATTTCATACCTCACCTGATAACTATATTATTTACGGTCTATAATAAGGTTGTATTTAATGACATCAAAATACAACATTGAATATATAAGATATATAAAGGTCTTCAGGGATTATTTATGCCTGTGCATATAGAGGAAAACTAATGACACTAAATATATGTTATCCTCTACAGGCAAGTGGTGTTTAGTATACCCACTTAATTTTTAGGCAACCATTTGTGTAATTTGGATATCTTTCCGTTGGTTTAATGAGAATGACTTTAATTATATATCATGCTAGTCTCAAATATCTATTTCCTCTCTAGATATTTATTCAACCAAAGACAAGTTTTAGATAATATGATGTCTTAGAATTCCCATTTGTAATCATATATTGTTGCTATTCTAGACATTCTCTAATTATCTATGGGCTTTACTTATAAAATATATATGAATAAAAAAGTATACATATACAATAATTACTTGCCCTTTTTATTAATAATATCCATAACTACATTAAAAGTATGTTGGCGTATTATGCATAAATTATAATTGGATAATGAGTGTGAACCTTGTCTTTCCTTCTTTTAACTTCATGATATGAAAGTGTATGATATATTTGTGTGCTCATTTCGTTTTTATATATGTGGATGGGGAGGGAATGTCATAAAGATATGATGGATTGAATGTTGTATGCTGGGAAATTTTAATCAAATTAAAAAAAAAACTTTTTAATTGTATTTAATAACAAATAGTTAAATAAGAGATGATTGTTATGGCCAATAAAATAAATAAATAAAAGTTGATAAAATGGCCAAATTCAAGTGAACTGCCAAAAATCAGACCACGGGAGTTCGGCAATTGGAGTTATCCATCATCCCTGCGTCCGATGGATTTCTAGAAGCAAATCACTATTATGAGCTTACTTCCCACATAAAAAGTTCAAAGCCGAGCCATATCCGCAATATAATTTACTGTCCAGCCATCCGATTGACGGTGTCGGTTGCACTTTATCATTTATTTGCTATCCCATTTTCTTTTATGTTTTTACAATTTTTAATCGCTTGATGTATATTAAATTCTATGCATTTTTTTTATTTATTAATTAAAAGTTGACGTGTCTTAATTTATATTTATAAATAGAAGCACACAAAGTATAAAAAAATAAAAATATAAGCATATAAAGTGAAAATGAAAAAAGGTAAAATCACTGAAATGAGAAGTGTATTTTATTTTTTTAAAAATTAATTCGTTATAATTACGAATGACTTGAAATATTATGGACACTGTTTCACTTTCACGGTGGGCCTTTGACATTAAAATTAGGATAATGATTTAAAATGGCCCAGTACATTGCGATCCAAGAACGAGACTGACCTAAATGGATCGAAATCATTCTACGATCCGGGTGGGCCATATGCATGTAAGTTGTAATGTATAAAGCAAAAACCCAGCACGAAATATGTAATACCAGGTCGGCCTCTAATTTAGGACTATTATTATAGGAGCCCATCATGATGTTTGAAATAACTCCAACATGATGATGTTGCATCATAGTACTAAATTGAGACTGTAGAACCAAAATCAATACTGCTGAGGAGGAAGGTTGAATTTTTCGTGCTTTTCCTTTTTTTTTTTTATTTTTCTTTTTAACCTGTTTGGGTAATCGGTTTGGTTTTTTTTTTTGTTTTGTTTTCAAACCAAATCGATATTAAACTGATACAGATATAATACCGATGAAAAACTGATAGTTTTACTTATAAACTGATCAATTTGAATCAATATTGAATAGATATCAATAAATTACAATACAGACCTAATATAGATAAAAACCCAACAATCCTAACAGGTCTAAAATAAAAACTTTTAAGGATTAATATCAATGTAGATATATGTTTCAAATTGTCAAAAGTTGCAAATAAAACATTCCCAAACTTTAATTTGATGCTAAAACACTTCTCAAATTTTTAAAGATGTATTTTAATATAATTAAACTTTGTTTTTGGTTTTAGCTATAAAATAAAATATCATTCATATTATTAATTTAATAAGGCATCGTTTGTTTTGAGAAAAAAGTATTTTTTAATTAAACGTGTTTTTCCTTGAAAAAGTAACAAATTTTTAAATTTTGGCTAATTTAATGAAAATATTTTTTCTCTATTTGTATAACTTCAAGATAACTCGTATATCTATATTTTAAATATAAAAAATATAAAATGCATATATTATAATGAAAAATAAATCTACGTAAACAAATTTTAAAAAATTATAATATGTCTTTAAACAGTAAATTATTTTAGTAAATAGAACTCGTAAATCAATAAAAAAATTACTTATACTTTATTCTTGTAAGTTATTTTCAAAAAGATAAGATATGGATGGATTTATGTTTTCTAAACAAGAGAAATGTGTTTTTTTTTTAATCAATTGTCTAATTTTCTTAAAATAAACATAAAAACATAAAAATATATTTTCTTAAAAATTATTTTCATTAAACAAGCATCACCTAAAATTTAGGTTGCTTTCGACAACTTTAAATCATGAGCGGGCAATATGTATTGAGATTAGAAATTATTGTTTGTCTTCATTCGAGATTGGACTTTAAAAGAATAATTTATAACTTCTCTCTTTTTAATCAGGATATAAGATTTTATCAAGAAGTGACAGATGATAGATTCATTGGACTCGGATATTTTTATATAAATCCAATCGTAACATTTGGTACATTAATTCTGGCCATATATCTAGATGGATACAGCCTCAGGGGGAAGGAAAAAGCCAACGTAGTAGCATATATGTTGACCTTGTTATCTGTGATTGTCGTGAAATCAATTATTCGATTGCCATCATGGTATTGATTTTGTCTGTCGTTTTCAAAGCTTTCAAACAGATCTATACAAATTTTTCAAACAGTAATGGTGAACTTAAAAGAGATTTAGGTCGGCAAATGCAATACTGGTATCGATTTTACTGACGAAACCATGATATTAAACCATTATACTAAATCGTCGTCCTTTACGCTCCTTAAGAGGCTTCTTTTGTTGTACTGCGGCTTTGTGGTAGTGTGCCAAAAGCATCATATTAGTGATACTTAATACGAAAACTGAAGCGAATATTTTTATGGATGTGAAGGGTTATTTTAATTTTTCAAGATTCTCAATGGATGACTCTAAAAAGTGAGTTTTTTAAAATATTTTATTCTTATTTTATAAAAAATAAGATATTATGTAAAAATAAATGCGACATACAAAAGTATAAAAAGAAATGAAGAAACTTTATATGGATGACTTTATGGATAAAGTGGTGTGATTTTCTTAGTAAAGCTCCTTTAGATGTTAATATGATATTTTAAAGACTTTATAAAAGACCGATGAAGATGGATGCTCTAATGGCCTTGTAATCTTTTACTAAAAGAAGGGTTAGTTTCACCATGGTACTGAACTTTTTAAATATAACAGAAATGTACCTAAACAAAATTTTTTAACAGAAAAATACCTAAACGTTTTCTCACTATCAACAAAGTAATTTTGGCCTGATACAGGCCATTTCTCGACGAATTTATGATGTGTCGGACTTGTCTATCCTACGTGTGCCTTTCTCTCTCCTGCTAAGATTCTTGTCTCTCTCTCTCTCTCTCTCTCTTTATTTTGTAATTACGTCTTCTTCCTCCTCTGTATTGTGTCATTCTTCATTTTTTTTTTAATATTTTTTACCATTGAATTTTTGGTCCTCTCGCATACATAATATCTGAAGGTGTCTCATCTACTTTTTTTGTCTCTCCCCTTTTCTCACTTCAAGGACGGACAAATGGAAGCCACTCCAGTATGTCACTGTGGTGTTAATGCGGAGTTAAAGACTTCATGGACAGATGCCAACCCTGGGAGGCGATTCTACGGTTGCAGTTATTATGGGGTTAGGTCGATTGAATTCTAGTCTTCAATCCTCCCATTTATTCATCTTATTTTATTAATTTTTTTTTAGGGAAACAATGGTTGTGGTTTTTTTCGTATGGGTGGACTCCAATGCCAGAGAGAGCTAAGGTGGTTATCCTGGGGTTGCTAAAGCGCATCGATCGCATGGATAGAGAGAGGAAGGCCAAGGATGCAAAGTCGGGAAAACGAGGAAAGGGGGGAAATGTTGTGGGTTAGGCTATTTAGGATGGGTTGTATTATGCTTGGCATGTGCAATGTTCTGGGGAGTGCTGATGTAGGGGCTGTATGGTGGTTGGGTTTTTTAGGGTTTTTTTTGTTATTGTTTTGCTTTTGTGGGTGTCTTTTTTTGTTTAGTTAGCGTGACACCAATTCCCCTTGTAATGGCAATTGTAATTGAAGAAGTTCGTTACTTTTAATTGAAGTATTGTTTGTAATTGTTCTTCTGTTCTATAAGATGTAAATTTTGACCATGTAAAAGTTCAATGTTAAAATTAAAAAATATCAAAATGGTCATTTTAACTTAATGTTCACCTTTAGCAAAATAAAATTTACTAGTAATGTTGCTCTTTTCATTATTGTATTGTTTAATTTTTCTAGTTGGCTAGAAATACTTATATTAACCCCCTGTATAATCCACAAAGTGGAAATTTATGATAACAACAGGGTGCCTCCTCACTTGCTGTTATTGCATGAATCAGCAGAAAAGTCCTAAACAAACAAGGTTAAAACTAAATTTGGACATGATGAAAGACCAATTGCACACAAAGTCATAGAGAGACACCTTTGGAATAGAAATAAATAAGAACTTTTGTGGGATAATTTTTGAACTCCTAATAGTATTTATGCAATTTTTTTTCTGTCTGTCTGGTATTTATGTGATTTCCTTTTATACAGTGTATAAACATTAAAATGGGAATATAATGTATCAACTTGATAAGCTTCAAAGGTAAAAGATTCAATTACACATAGGGTGATGATAGTACTGTGCTAAACACTTGCTCAAAATACATAAATGAAAAGTTCTTCTAGTCTAATATATTGTCCATAACACATTGTAAACAAGACAAACACTTGTCCATCAAAATGCATGTGCACTGACAACATCAACAGGTCCTTCATGATGCACCCTTTTTTTTCTCTTTCTTCTACCACCATCCTGTCCCATTGCTGCTTCATTGGCTACCTGAGCTTGTTGCCTATATTCTTGGCTTGGTTGTGTGTCTTGGCTTGGATGGGGAACAACATCCGATTGCATTTCAATGACATCATGAGTGACATGTCCATTATCGACCTGCATAGCAGCTTCATCCATCATTTGGTTTAGTTGCACAGAATCTCCTCCTTCACTTCTTTTCCTATTCTGCATTGGATGGAAAACAATAACATGCTCAATTTTGAACAGCACCAACAATCCAAATGGACAAACAATAAAATTAGTTGTACCTTATTCTGGCCCTTTGTATGGAATCTCTTATTGTGTCCTTTGGATCCACATGTTGTGCATGTCATTTGAGTAGTCCCTTTCCTGGTAATCCTCTTATGCCCTGTCCTTACATTTTCTAGTTCCTCAGGTTCTTTTCTCCTTTTTGTGGGCTTTCTTCCTCTTTTCGTTTGGACTTCTTGTGGAGGTTGGATAGGCAGCAAGTCATCCTGTGGCATTGGCCACATTTCTTCACCTTCAATGGGATTTATATAGTATTTATATACCTCCATATAAGTTTTAACCTTGTAGAAGTCACTCACATATTCTCAGGCTGTTCATTGTTCCCAAGTATGCATGTAATTGCATGAGCACATGGAATACCACTAAGCTCCCACCTCCTACAAGTACAGTCCTCTCCACCATGTCAACAACATAAGTATTGCCAAAACCACAGCATGCTACCTTTGGCCCACCAGTGAAGTCTGGATAATATTTCACCGACTCATCCTTTAACTTCAACAACTTTTTAACTATTTTAGGACAAATGTCTCCCCTCCCCTGGTCAATATACTTTTGCATCCATTCTCTTTTTTTTTTCAACCTTCGCATTAGCTTTATCCTAATCATCTCAAGCATGGTTATAATAGCTCTGCTCCTAGCATCTAATATGTACCTATCAATAGCAGCAGCATTCCAAGTAAAACAAGCAAGACAACATTCAAACCAACATGAACCAGTGATACAATATATGGTCAAAAGTTATCTTACCTATTAAAGCATTCACATAAATTGTTCAATAGCATATCACATTTTGCAAAGTCTGAGAAAAACGCCCTACACCATGTCTCAGGTGGGATGCTACTTAGCCACTCTTTTGCTTCCTTATCTTCTTTCTCTACCTCGGCCATCCAAAACTCAAATCTTTGTACATACGTTGATCTAGCAGCATTCCAAAGTAAGTCTTTCAACTTTTTCCCACCCCACCTATTTTATCATATAATGAAAATGATTAATATATGAATAAAAAGAACAAAGACAGTGTAAAAATGAACTGAGCAAACCTTTTCCTAAAGTTTGTCCATATGTGCCTAACATAATTTCTATGTTCTGAATTGGGATATAGATCCTTAACTGCTTGCACCAGCCCCTGAAAATGAACACATGTACACAATATACATTCATTCATGGAAGTCTATAAGATCAAACTTTATTTAGAAGTGAAGGTAAGTGAAAAGATGAAACCTTTTGTCGATTTGACATGAAGCTGATGTGTTGGCCGTTTGTTATGCCAAGATCTTCTCCTAACAACTCTAGGAACCACTTCCAATTTTCTTTATTTTCTACTTGAACCACAACATATGCAATAGGGAATATGCAATCATTTAGATCAATCCCCATAGCACATAATAGCTGTCCACCATACAGGCCTTTCAAGAAGGTTCCATCTACGCTGATAAGAGGCCTACACCCACTCTTGAAAGCCTCTTTTAGTGGACCAAGGCATACATAAGCACCCCTGAAAATCCCTAAATCTGCAGATACTATGACTGTGGTGCCTGTATTCTTCTTCATTAATTCTAAAGCATAACTTCGAAGTTTGGCATATTGAGCTTTCTCATCACCATCTACAATCTTCATTGCTTTGTTTTTTGATCTCCAAGCCTTCATATGCCCAATGGAGAAGCCAGTGTCTTCCTTAACAGCAGCTATAAACCCAACAATGCTCCAGGACGGATCTGCCCTAAATCTCTCTAGATATCTAGTAGCAAGCCACTTAGATGTCACATGGAAGTTTTTGAAGACCTTACCACAGGTGTGTTCAAAGTGAGCTGTCTTGATTTGAATGGTTGGATCAGCTTCTGACCTCCTACTGGCATAAATTTTGAAAGGACAACCATTAGTGTAGCATTTACACACACATCTTCTCTTGTCATTCACTAGAAAGTACACTTGAAATCTATTTTTAATGGACCAATTTCTACACGCTTTTTTGAATTGTTCAAATGAACTGAATTGAAGCCCAATAACCAAATTTGGGTTCATACAGTCTCTATCATCATGAAACTTAGGATAATGGATTTTTTCAGGCCCATCACTATCTTCGGTTGAGTGCAAGTCATCTGAGAGGGCATAGTCACTATCATGCTCATCCACCTCATCAACCAACACCTTTGATGATGACCCAACCAAGTTGTCTGTTGCCTTTGGTCTACCCATGTTATTCTGTCCCTTATCACAACCTATGCCTTCCTGATAATCATCATCTCCATCTGGTATATCATAGTCCGACTCTACAAAGTCCTCCTAACCATCTTCTTTAGCTTCATCAGAGTCTCCATCACATTGATCACTGTCCCCATCCTTCAATGTCATGTCATGAATTTCATCTTCATTACCTGATTGACCAGTGTACTCAGCAGGCATCATGTTTTGATTGTCTTCAGGTGGAGAACGGGAATGATTAGCATCAACCACACCCACAGCTGGGTTACATCCCTCCATTATTTGGTTGAGAAAATCTCCATACTCCTCAGGTGACGTCATGAAAATATCATTTGCATCTACATTTGCCACGTGTGAATTGTTGCCATCATTGCTAAACAAGATTTCCCTTGCCCTAAAGCTAGGTGTGAGTACCCTTGTAGTCTATGATATAGGTTTGGACTTACGACAACCAAACTCCTCATCCACGACATTATTGACACCATGATTCATAGGAGGACTTGTTCTTTCTTCAGGTTCGACTCCAATTTCTTCTATGATGACATTACACCTTTTCTTTTTTGGGGTCTGCAATTGTGCATAATCCTCCTCACTTACGTGTCTAACATACACATCTACAACCCTATTTTCGTCCACTTCAACACACATACGAAGCACATCGGATTCATTGCCCATTTCTTGAGTGCCATCTTTAAAGTCCTTACCATGTAATCTCCTGTAATACATAACGATGCCATCTACCCCCAGTCTTTGTAACCACTTATCTAAGCATACCATACTCATTGTGTCCATATGACACCCGTCGAAAACTTCAACATCCCCATCAATGTAAGACCATTCACCAAAATGCCCATTAAAATGCAATACAACGGAAAAATACCCATCCCCTGCTTCTAAAAACAGAGATACGTAGAGAAGAACCATTCCTTTACAACCATAAACTTAACTCCAATTCACATTTAAATATAACAAGTACAAACAAAAGTAAAAAAAAAAAAAAAAACAGAACAAGACATTTACAGAAATAAAAAATTTTAGGCGATAACATCGACATACCCATACTTACTAAAACGAACACTTTGCTATTCAAATATAGACAAAACCCTAACGCTTTCTAAAACAATGCAACAAAAAAGTAGCAGTCTTTACATGTTATCTTACCGTATTTAGGTGGACAACCATTGTAATTTCTCATAACTAGGACCACCACTATCTTCTTCCACTCTATCAAAATCTAACGGCTACACAACAATTTGTGATCGTACGGAGGAGAAAGCAAGGTTTTTCATACAGTGATTTTATGGTAAAAAGGTAAAAACATGGAGGTGGGAACAAGATGAACAATCGGGAACTTAAAAAAGAGAATATGTCAGACAAATTTTACTAGAAATTGAGGGCAACGATATTGTTAAAATAAGAGTGAGAGAAAGACAAGTAATCTTAGTAGGAGAGAGAAAGGCACACGTAGGATAGACAAATCTGACACATCATAAATTCGTTGGAGAAATGGCCGGTATCAGGCCAAAATTACTTTTGCTGATAGTGAGAAAAAGTTTAGGTATTTTTCTGTTAAAAAATTTTGTTTAGGTACATTTCTATTATATTTAAAAAGTTCAGGTACCATGGGTGAAATTAACCCACTAAAAGACTTTTATAGTAATAAACCATCGTAGCAAATGATAAAGTTGATATGCATCCCTTAATCTGAAGTTGATACAATGGCATCGCATTGATAATCTTTATTGGTTTTCATTTTTTTACCCTTGAAATAACAAATAAATGCAAAATAATAGACGAGAACACTAATTTTTCACTACATCAGGAAAAAAAAAAACTCAAACAAAAAGAATTGTGAGATCTAATTAATTTTTCATCTTTTTTTTTCTTTCCTTTATTTTTGAATATTTATATCTTTTGGATGTTTTGATATTATTATATTGTTTGAATCATTTCTAGGTCATTGGAACACATATTTATGTAGGAAATGTGTCCATTTTTAGATTGGATCTTTGGATCCACAATTTTTTTAATGTAATATGCCAGTAATATGTATAATTTATATTTTGATTTGCACTTAAATGAATGAATTTCATTTCTCCAACAAAATATATATAGATATATATATATATATTGCTTGATTGATGCAAAATTAATTTAGGCTCTTTTGTTTAATTAGCAAAATTATATATTACCAATTAAAACATTAAATCTTCAATTGTTTGGTTGTTTTAATCTTTGTGGTACAATAACAAGGTCGATTATAACAAAGATAATTGATTTATGATATAAAGATATATAACGTATTCTTAATAAATCGAACTTATGATTTGTTGGCTAGAATTGATAATCTCGATTGATTTTTATGCTATTGATAAATTAAATCTTGAAAGCTTGCACTAGTATGGATACAAGTTTTAGAGGCAATTTTATCACCTTAGTAGATTAAAAATTCGCCTTAATTAGTCTACTGAGGTGATTCAATTGCCTCAATTTTTTCACTTAAAAAGGCTCGCTATATTTGGAAAATAAAGGCCAAAATCGCCTAATATGGTGCAGTAGAAGTAAAAGTTAGGTAACCTTTACCTCCCAGATCCAAACCCATCCGATTTTTTTTTTTCTTTTTGTTTTCCTATTTTGACAATACCATTTGATTTTGGCCTCAAAGGGATTTTTTTTTTTATGATTTCCTAATAGAGGCAATTTTCGCCTCAAAAGGTAATTTTCTTTAATTTTTCCAATCGAGGTGATTTTGGCCTCAAAGTAAATATATATATATTTTTAAAATAATTTCTATATTCTGGCCAATTTCGTCTACGATTTTATTTTATGTTCAATTTAATTGTATTAACCGGTTGATTTATTTGTGATATTATTTTTAAAATTTATTTTATTAAAAAAATAAAAATCCCAAATTATAATGGGTAATTTTATAAATTTGTATGAAATAATCAAATTCTTATAATAAAATATTAGTGGATAATTATCAATCATAATATATGTTGCATATAGTAATTCCATGTTTTAATTCCAATACTTGTCAAAATAACGTGAAATTATCAAGAGAGATTCTGATTGAAGATGAATGAAAATGTGAAATGCGAGTAAAATGAAAAGCAAAGGAGACATGGGTAATGAATATGTAGGGAAGAATAGAGACAAAAGAGGTCTGTATATTTTCCAAATTGAGGCAAAATTTGCTTTTGATGGACATCTGATCGATCAAAATTAAAACCTACTGAATTTCATTCTAAAAGTGGAAATTTAATTTTTTTTATTGAGGGAAATTTTTTCCTCAAATTTGGATATAAGGCAGAATTCCCTCAATCAAATAAATAACTATTTTCAAAATATATATATAGTATAGAATAAATTATTTAAATAAATAATTTTCACTTTTTTGTTAGCAAATATTCAATTTTTAATGTATTAATATTTAACAAAATACATAATATATTATAATAGATATAGTTTTTTTTCATAATTTTCAAATTACATATAAGCCTAAGAAAATAAATTCTATGTATAAATAATATTTATTTTTCGTTAACAAATATTAAAAATATTATATATTAATATTTGACAAAGTACATACCTATGCATATGTTTTTCTACCATTATATTGTACTAAATTAGATATTTTTTATTATTAATTCTCATATTTGTAAACATTTGATTGTTCAATTTAAAAAAAAATGTGGACAATATTATATTTTTTGAATTACATAAAATGTATGATTGAAATGTGGAAAGATATATATATATATATATATAAATAGATGAGTAGTCTTAATATAAAAACAGTAGTCCACGTTAGAGATCTCGGCTAATCAGTATGCATAATACAAATAGTATAAGTCTATAAATAAAAAACAACAAAGTCAACATGACACAAAAAAAAAACATAACATAGCTTACTAAAAGTCCTACGCCTTCTATTTGATTGACGTTGTTGGACCTAAGTTGATCCATACTGCATGCTATCTATGTTGAGGAGGCAGAAACTATAGAAGGTGGTGACTAGTAGTATCCATAGGGTGGTGGGTAATACTGCTAACTCAATCCAGCACCTGATGGTAGAGCTGCACCAAGGAATGGGCAAGAACCGTACTGGGGATGCTGTAAAGCAGAATGGAAGGCTAATCCTCACGACGACCAAAGTGTGAAGCTCAATGCATGGAGATGCCCCTGCTGTTGTTTGGATTAGCTGGTAATACAATGCTATTCGGTAGGGTGCTAAGTCGGTATCCCATGCTAACCAGTTAGTTGGTTAGACATCTTGTGGTGGCCATAATATAGTTGTGGAGGTGAAGCTATCGAGCTGAAAGGTGCGAATTTTTAGCTCGGGTGGCCTAAGTCAGGCCCACCAACAGGGCCACTCATGTGAGGTGCAACTGAGAGTGTGATGTGTACTACTCATACAGTTGCATCAAAGGTCGGCTCATATGCATCTCCCACAAATGCTGTATATGCTTGACCTTGCATCTTAGCACGTCGATATCCCTATTTGAGTTCACAAGAGTCTTATCCTGAGGCTATTCAAAGTAAGAACACATCTCCTTTGGGATTGAAGCACCATATCCATGCCTCAGTGATAACTAGACCTATGGCCCAAGACCTCTTCTATGAAAGCAACAACACTCGTAGGGTCATAACCTGTTGCAGCAACAATGACATCCTCTTGGGCTTTGTGCTCCTCCATCAATGCTTAATTTAGAAAAAAAAATGAACAGTAATTATGTCAACAGTATGAAAATACCAGAAGAATATATTATTGTATAAGTACATATTGCATAGACTTACGAAATTAGCGACGGCCTCCGATGGCTGCCACTCAAACATGGGCATCCCATTCTTCTTTCGAATGTAGATTTACTAGTAGTTTTCTATAGGCATGAAGTCCTGAAATATAAAACAAAATGTAGGTAAGAATACATGCATAACCTAAAATAATATTATATGTTTTCATATTGAAATGAAGTTTGTAATGGACATTATCGACTCACGGTGGTAAGCATATGGAACATCATGGAGTTAGTCCTTTCTGTGTTTAAAACCTTTTGCTGATTTCAATTCCCTGTGTTAACCTTGGATCGATTATGAAAAAGCAAAGAAATGATAAGATATTTTGTTAGATTAATTGGGAGCGGCCGCATGTAATCTATTGTTTGAAAAACGTAAGTGTCCCATAATCCAGATCAATCTTCACAAGGCGGATGAAATCCCTCCATTCATCTACCCTGTGCTCATATCCCTCTAGGGGTTGCTTGCAGTTGCCTCTCCTCCACCCTTTGAGATTATATACTACTTAAATAAATATTGATTTTGACTGTATGATTTACTAGTTGAAAAATTAAAGGCATCCCACCAATTTGTTATTTTCCTCCAATTGAGCAGTGCCATGAACTTTTGCTGCACGTTAACTAAAATAGATTATGCTAATAAATAGATGAAATAATACTTAATTGACAAAATTGTGTACCCGATATAAAATGAACTTACCGTGATTATTTGGATAATGCCATGTCGATATGACTCTGGGAATGCTGATGATGCTTTGCCACCAATACCCTCCACAAACATCTTCATTGAAGCCCTATGATGGAGTAGAAACTCCATCCCAAGCATCCTAGTAGGCTTGCACATGATGCTCTTGTACCCATTTGGCATGCTAGGTACTAGCCTCTAGCCGTAATTCCTATAGTGCTCCTTTGCTCGTTTTCCTTTATACATGCTGCATTTACTGTGTAGTGTCTTAAGATCAACCTCCTCATAAGCGGCATATTGGGCAACCTACGCCTGCTTAACGGTGATGGCATGTAGGTCCTTAAGTCTAACACGATTTGGACTGGGAATCACATCGCACTAGACATCATCTCCTATCGATGAATTGTTTACACCCCACTCCTATGTAAGCTAGCCTCTTAGTGCACCAGAGTCAGAATCAAAATGATCTCCTCCCTGACCCCTACTCGTGAGTAGCACGGTGAACTTTCCACCTATGCAAATAAGTACTTTCTATTAATATGTCGATCATACAAATAAGGTAAAGGAATAAATATAAACAACAACATTACCAGTATGTTACTCAGGTTGTCCATCAGCATCCTGCATGATCACCTCGAGAAAGTTAGGATTGTTCAAATTCATCATGCATAAAAACAAAATTTAAATGTTGCAAATATAGTATATCCAAAATACTGCAAATTCAACAAAATATACAGTACTAAAATTAGCACTACATTCTTCTTTATTCATCATTATTATCGTATGAGGGGCTGTCAATTTCCTATTGCTGCCTACACTACTGGTGCCCTCGCTAGGGTTGGGCAAGCATGCCAGGTTTCCTAAGTCAATCAAAATTTAATGGACTACTATTGTCTAAGGCTTTGATACTGTCTGTTGGAGAGGTTCTTCGGTTTCATGTTGCCCTTTAGATTACCTTTGTTAGCGGGTTCGGTTTGGAAAAGTCCTTGATTGAATAATGGCGGTAGTGTACTTTTTGGACAACTTTCCAGTCCCCAAAACATTTGTTTAGGTCTTTAATATAAAATACTTGTTGTGCATGATTTGTAAAAATGTATGGATCATTATTGTATTGATAAGTGTCCTAAGACACTTAATAACTAGGCCTTATGGATTAGATTTTTTATGATATTTTATTGATCTACTAAAGAAAAGGATACTAATTGAATGAATTGTTCGTTCCAGGGATAAATAAGGAATAATTAAGCTTTCTAAAGGATTGATGATGAAATGAGTGAAGATTTGATGAAGTTTGGAACTTTTATTGTAGAGTCAAAAGTATAATACGAGGAATACATGACAAGTGTACAATTATTGAAGAAAAAGGTAGGAAAAAATTAGACTTCCAAGGTACGCAACCCCAGTACGCAAGTAGTATATGTCGGGGTCATATACGATTGATAAGTAAGAATTCTCACAATGGTTTTGGTGTACATGACCTATGTACATGGGTTGTGTAGGGTTCATATACATTGGACAGACTATAAATAACACACTGTTTTTGTTATTTTGAGATCTAATCATCTGTTTCATTCTAAAGCCCTAAAGAACGTAGTTTAGAGAACTTTTCAAGAGAGAATTGTTGCACAAACATTGGGAGTAACAAATGATTAATTCAAAAGGGTATTATCAATCATGCTATCTTTAAACTTTTTAGATTTTTTGTTTTTATTATTTATTCTATGGAAGAGTAGATTTTGTATGCTCTAGGCTTTGTGAAACTAAACCATGTATTGATTTGATATTAATTAATGAGAAGTTCATGTCTTGAGTTATTCATGTGATATTATTGTTTTTATGATAATTTCTAGCTAAGATTATTGCATGCTTGATTCTTGTTAGTTAGAAAGAGATTGCAACTAATAGGATAGATCATCCATGAATAAAGAATTTGCATGTTTCACCTAGACATAGGGAGATTTCAAATTTCTTCAATTAAGTATCTAATCTTTGATCATAAGGTTTATGAATTTCATGCAATTTTATATTAACATTAGTGAAGGAAGACATTCTCACTATCTCATGTAGAATTAAGAATTAATTAATGTAAAGAGAGTAATTGGTTTAACTAAGAAACCCTCAAGTTCAAAACTTAACTAATCATTAATTGACTCCTATTATAAGAATTGAGATTCAGGGTAGATCAGAATTGGGGGCATCATTTGTGAATTGATTTAAAAACCAAGAAAAGTGCTCATATCATCAATTAGGGTATTTTAGCTGTTAATTTAATCATAATTAGCAAATTAGAATTAATATAATCATCTTGATAAGTTAGGCTAAATAGTAGTAAAAGGGAAATATTAGTACTTGCCCATAGATCCTTGAGGATGGCACATGAGATTAATTCTATACTGCAAGATAGGAACGCTTGTCTTTGCTAGATTATAGGATTACAATGGGCTTTATTTATTATTCTTGATATGATCTACATCATGTACCATGACCTTTGTGTGTTGATTGAGATGAGATCTCCATCAATGCTCTCTGATTTGTTTTGGTTGATATCAAACCACCTGCATTTGAATAAGAACACACGCCTAGACCCCATGTAATTCAACTAGATACCTTCGATGATAATGCCATAGAAAGTCATCATTTGCTCATTATGTGCACTGAGCACACACATAGACCATTGTTCACTATTTTGTGATCTGAAGGACATTTCTCTAGACTTGGTGTTATAGCGAACTTCATTGACAACACAAGTTTTGAAATTATATCGATGAACATTTGGACCCCACGCCAGTGCATTTAGATCTTTTGGCACTTATGTCACATTAGCATTCCTGAGTTGCATAATCTACAAAAAAAAAAAAAAAAAATGGTAGAAGCGATTAGTGAATTTCCCCCCATTTGAGGTTCTTTGTCAATAATTAGTTGAGAAACAACCTTAGTCCTAGACCACTCAGTGAAATGCTTGCTTGCAAGTGCTTTTACATTGTGTTCTTCATGCACGTTTAGTTCTTGCTCAAACTCTCTATACTGAAATTGGTTAACGACAAATATAACAACTAAACCGATATGTAGTGGTGCACCGACTAATGTAAGTAAGGTGTCATCTTTGACATATGGTTGGACTTCCTCATAAATGTTCAACACAGTTTAGTGCATTTTGTTAACTTCAACATTGAAGCCCATAAGGTTTGATGCACCCAATGATCAAATGGGCTATGCAAATGTACCAAATGATGAGACCAAACCTTCATCTGACAGTTCAACATATGGTCAATTAGGTCTATTTACCCTCGATTTCATATTCTCGAAGTATAGTGAACAAAATTGAATGCTCTCTTGTACAACATATGCGTCAGTGATAGAACACTCGGTCTTGCCCTATTCCCAACATCTCCCTTAAGCACTTTCAAGTATCTCTCCACCAGATATATCCAATGATACCAAACCAATATACACATTCAAGCTTCCCTTAGTAAATGTACAGTTAAGTGAATCATGCTGTCAAAGAATGCCGACGGGAATATCATCTCCAACTTACACAATGTTAGAATTATTGTTTTCTCTAACGACTCAAACAAATTCAACCGAAGTTCCTTAGTAGTCAATTCCCTAAAAAATCATGACACATCACAAACTATGTCATAAATTTAGCTATTGAGAAAACAATGAATGGCGATAGGCAAAATTCGTTGAAGTAAGACATGACTGTCGTGGCTCTTTAAACCCCTTAAACTTGCTTCGTCCGCACCTAGATAGGATGATATGTTCGAAGCATATCTGTTTTGCAGTTTCACATCTTTGATCACATTGCATACCTCCCTCATTTTCCAAGATGATAGAGCATATGCAGCTGGTAGCTTAAACGCATGGCCACCCCGGTATTATAAGTGCAATTCTAGGCAAATACCCATTGCTTGGAGGGTCAATCTCACCTTTTTTGTGTATTTCAACTTGCCCTTCAAGCTAAAGATAGTTCCTATTAGATTGTCACATATGTTCTTTTCGATGTGCATTACATCGAGATTGTGGCGAAAATGAACTTCCTGCCAAAATGACAATCTAAAAAGTACACTTTTTTTACACTAGTTTGTACCATCCTCATTTCGTTGCCAACAAAGCCTCTTTTGCACCTTCATAAACTAAACTTGCTCATACAGGCTCAACAATGACATAATGTCATTGGAATCAACGTGCCCACATCTACTTCTATAAATACCTTTAGGGATGTAGGCACATTGATTCCAAACCCGTCATTAGCACCTACTCGTCTTTCACATAATCACACTTATAGTTGCAAATTGCAATAGAAGTTGCTTATACTATAATCTATAAAAAATGGAGCATTCGAAAATTTCACGTCATCGTATTAAAACAATTACATGATGCCGCTACCAGGAAAGAACACCTACCCCATCCCCATCCCTACCTTCTCCACCTAGTCTCCACCCATGCAGTGATAATGATACCTATAGCCATTTGCTATAATTGCTTTTAGCCATGAGAGAAAGAATGAAAATTGAAATCATGGTTCTATTATGATTTAGCCTGTATATTAGATCTTATATATGCATTTTTTAGTAGCAATACAATGTGTATATAATAAATAACATATATCAAAATTTAAATTTTTGGTATTAAATTATTGATATATATTATATAATAAGTAATATAAGTGTAACCTTAATAATAGTGTAAGAAAACAAATTAACAAAATTATTTATTATATTAAATTACGTATATTTTGTTCAATATGCAATATAAAAGTATATATGAAAAAACTAAAAAATATATTTGCTTAATGCATCAAATTATTATGATCTTGTTTAATACAACACATGCTATATAGGTATATATTATGTGCATATATATTATACAACTATAGCAAAAACCTTATTGAAAAATAGTAAAAATAAAAATGAAGTAATAAAATAAAATAAATATTAAATATAACAATTTAATATAAGTTCAATAACAAAGAAAAAATACGTAAAATAGAAAAGGAAAAAATTGACGTAATCAAGAAAATGAAAGAATAAAGAAGAAAAAAAATATATATGAACGATTACTTTTGAGGGGGAAAAAAGGGCATTCAAAATTAAATAAGAAAGTAAAGGAAATAAATTGAAAGAAAAAAAAAAGTAAAAGGAAAAAAAAAAGCCTTTAAAATTTCAAGGTCAAAAAGTGATTGTTTTGGTATGGTCCTTTTTAAGTGACTACACCATAAAAATTCCCTTTGTTGACATTTTATGGATGGCATGTTAGGCAAAGGAAATTTTAATATTTGTTAGTTTAAGATTATTTGCTATTTGCAAAATCACCTATCTATGAAATCAAAATGCCACCATCTACTTTCTATAATTGCTTTATTTCAATCATGAAAAAAAAGAATGGAAACGGAAATTATGATTTTATTTTAAGTTCTCCCATGTATTAAATGTTTTATCAAATCAATAATCAAAAAGATTTTTTACTCATCTTTCTATTTTAGTGGTGGTATAGTTTGCTGAATTAAGAATAATTGATACAATGGTTTTGGCAACCAATTTCGAAATTTGGTACTTAATTGTTATAGCTAAAACAGAATTATTCAAATATTAAAAGGAGGCTAAATTAAGCAACCCAGGTGTATCTTTTCATGGATAGGACTTGTACTATAAAAAAAGAGGGGATAAGCTTGAGACCTTAGTAAAATCTACGTCTAGAATGTCAGTCTTTTATTTATTTATTTATTTTTATATTATTATTTATTTATTTTTTGGCCTTAGAACGTCAGCATATGAATATGTGAAATGGGGAAAATAATCTTGTCTATAAAATAGCATACCTATTGCCTCACCAATCCTTACGCTCTCTTTCATTTTATTGCTTCCATAATGTCTTCATCTCATTGGCAAGCTCTCTTGTTCTCTCTTCCCTTGTTATTATTAGCTTCGGTTCATGCCCATCGTCATCAAGACCGAATCCCAAAACTAAGGGTGCTTGACGAAACAAACAAAAGAATCATCTCCCAATATTATTTACAGCAAACAAAATCCGATTCTCTTCCAAATGAATTTACGAAATTCTTCTTCAACCAAACTCTTGATCATTTTAATTATAGACCCGAAAGCTACACTACTTTTAATCAAAAGTATGTGATCAATTCAAAGTACTGGGGTGGACCAAATGCGCCAATCTTTGCTTATTTTGGTGATGAAGCACCATTAGATCCTGATTTGGCAAGCATCGGATTCCTTCCTGAAAATGCCGAACGATTCAAGGCTCTCTTGGTTTATATAGAGGTATGACGAGGAATCGCTTGAAATGATTGTTGAGTTGTAAGAACCGTTTTTCAGATTTTTTTTTTCCTTTTTGGGTTATAATCATAATTTTTGAGTATTCAAATATTATGTTATATAAAATTTTAGAGGTTCCTGGTGTCATTTTCTTTTACCAGCAAAATTGGTAATGGCTGAGTAATGCGGTTGAATTACACCGCTTATTGATATAACGTATTAGTGATTATTGAATTGAGACTTTTGTAATATTGAAATTTGAAAACCTTAGAATTTAATTTGATGAAATGAAATGCTGAAACTATTTCGGATTTTGTTTAATCAAGAGAAGATACACACCTTTATTTATTTATTTTTCTAATTATATATATATATATATATATACAGGACCAGGCAAATATAATATCCAATTCAAATTTTTATTTTCTTTTTCTTTTTCAGCATCGATATTATGGTGACTCGATTCCATTCAATAAAAGTCAAGAAGAAGCACTCAAAGATCCTAATATTCGCGGATATTTTACCTCTACCCAAGCTTTGGCCGATTATGCAACAATCCTTATACATGTGAAAAACCAATTTAATGCCACTATGTCTCCAATAATTGTTATTGGGGGATCCTATGGAGGAAGTATGTGTTATTTTTCCGGTACCTTTACTTGATATGATTAATTATAATGTTTTTTTTTTTTTTTTTTGTGTGTGCATTTGTATACCTCAAGAGAGGCAATTTAAATTCTTCGGTATTTTTTTTTTTCATAACTCTTGAAATGTGTAGTATTCACCAGACCATTTCTAAACTTTCAAGATTATTACCATTTTTCTACATTTTTCGGTATTTTACCAATATTTTAGGATCGTGCATGGTTTTAAAAGTTTTAAGAGAAATCTCTTGTTAAGGTATATTTGTTAGTATTTTCATACTCATCAATCAATTGTCTTATAGTATATTCACAATCACCTTTAGAAAATTTATTAATGATTACATTATTTTTATATGCAGTGCTTGCTTCATGGTTTAGGTTAAAGTATCCACATATAGCTCTTGGAGCCCTAGCCTCGTCGGCTCCAATCCTTTACTTTGACGAAATCACTCCACAAGATGGATATTATAATATTGTCACCAAAGATTTTAGGGTATCACTTTCTGAGATTTATTTTCCTTTTTATATAATTTTTTATCCAATTTGATTGTGCATGGGAAATATTTATATATTTTCACACTTCACCCATGTGTAAATATAAAATCTATTTTGTTTCATTTATTTTTTAGTATTGTCCATAATATAAATTTAATTTATAATGTGCTATATTTATCGTATTGTTTTTCTTAATATCTATATTAGCTGAATACTTGGTTTTAGACTTGTTTTAAAAGTGATTCCAATAGAATGAGCCAAAAAGAGCATAAACTAAAATGGAAATTCAACAATTTCTTTTTGCAGGAAACAAGTGAATCATGCTATGAGTCTATAAAAGCATCATGGATGGAAATTGATAAAGTTGATTCCCAAACCGATTGCTCTCAAAAACTAAGCCAAATATTCAAAACATGCAAGTATGCTATCAATGAACTCAAATAATAAATTTTCATTATTTCGATAATTTTTTTTGATAGAATAGCATTACATTGGAGAATTAAACACCTATGAAGATGCTATTAACTATGCTTTTAGATAATTAATAGACATTTACCCACCACTTAATGAAACTAAAATTGTTTTTTTTTTTTTTTTCCTTTATAGGTGATTGACGATTTCTTTATTTTCTATTCAGACCTTTAACAAATACAATCGACCTGAAGGATACTTAATGACAATTTATGCTAGTGCGGCTCAATACAACCAACCTCCAACCTATCCAGTAGCAGTCAATGTAACAGCATTAACAATGCAAACGCTTCTAACACTAATTTCAGCAATGACATTCTTGAAAAATTTTTGCTGGGTTGTAGCAAGAAAAGGAATTAGGTCCTGCTATGTCAATGAGCCCCACGTTCATCTCAACAGATCTTGGATGGCAGTGGCAGGTACGCATTAGTTTCTCATTATCTTTTAAATTACCTTTTTCTTTGTGATTTTTATTTAATTATTTTGCCAACCAACTTTTATTATTTTTAGGTGTTCTTGTTTCCATATCACGTATGTAAGGAAGAAAGTGTGTGATACCAAAATAGACCTAATAACCTACAAGGTGCTTTTAGTGCAAGTTAAGCTTGAGTTTGGTCACATCACGACGCTAGGCTTAGTGGATCGTGTCCTACATTTATCAATTTTATTATTCCCCCATTTTATTACTAAAATTTAGTATAATAAAATATTTTCCAACATATCGCATGTAATTTATTAAATAAAGTAATATTCTCAAACATAATCCTTTTGTTTTTCAGACGGGTAGCGAGATAGTGATGCCATAGGCATCACAAACAACTCAATGTTCCAACCAAATCCTTTTGACATGGCATCCTTCACGGAGGAATGCAATAGCATGTATGGAGTTTTACCTCGACCTCATTGGGTCACTACCTACTACGGTGGTCATGTAAGTAAATAACACATTGCTTTATTTTGTAATTTCCTAACTTCTATGTGTATGATTTGTATCATAGGGAAAACATTCGACGAATAATGCACCCCACATATATGTACATGTAATAAAAAATTATCAATTATATTTAACATATAGATAAAGTAGTAGACAATTTTTAAAAATAATTATCATATATGATCACTTGTTAAAATATCATTGATAATTACATACTATATGTATATTACACATTGTGTGAATACCTACCGAAGCCTTACTCTATATTATAGTTGCAGGTTATTTCACGTTGTTTTTTTTTTTTTAAATAACTTCAACAAAAAGTAGTGTTTTTAATAATAAATATTATTGTATTGATCTTAAAACAATGAAATAAGAAGTAGCTTCTGGGGAAAAAAAATGAAAGGAAATCAGTAGTATCTTTCATTAAAAAGGTAATGGTAAAAAGTAAAAAAGCACAGAAGATAGCCAATGGTGACAGACGACCGTCAAGGAAATTACAAAGGAAAACATTGGAGAAAATGATTTTCATTTTTAAATAAACTCACACTCTTTACCTTTTTCATTAGTAATTTTTATGGTTGCTATTGCTACACTTGTGATGGACCATGCATCTTCATCTACGTTGTTTTGTGTAAAGGCTATTAGTTTGGCGAATGTAAATTCTGATCACTACAAACATCGAAAAATATCCAGAAAAACTAGATTATTTCCTTACGTTTTTTATAATTGATGATTATATGGATATCAAATGGATATTGTTCACCTTGCAGGACATCAAGTTAATTCTCAAAGGGTTGGGAGCAACATATTTTCTCCAATGGACTTAAGATCCTTATAGCAGGCGGGTAGATTGACATCAACTTTTCATCAGTTTTTTTCTTCTTTTTTTTTTTTTTTTATTTTTCGAAAAAAGTACCATGACGGTAATTGCCAGTATATAACATGAATTACTTTTAGAATAAATACATTAGTATATATACTTTCAATTTTTGACATATTAGAATATAAACTTTTATTTATTTATTTTTTACACTTTAGTTTTTGTTCCTTTAAAATTGATTGTGATTCAATATTATTTATACTTTCAATTCAATTGACAACTTAATATCTAAATGTCCACCACATTGCAAATAAATTTTGGCATAAAATGAAAAAAAAAATTGAAACCAAACTAAAAATACGAACATTAAATTGCCAATAAAATACTTTTTTGGGATGCAAGTGTGAGGTTTGAAAAATTCCATATGGAAAATATGAGATTTATATGGAGAGTTTATGAAGGGATGACCTATGGATATTTATAGTGCTTTTATCCCAAGTTTCTTTCTTACACTCATACATGAACTCTTGTCTTAATGTATGCTATATTATGCTCTCTTACCACTACAAAACTCCTATTGTACTTGGTGTTGTTAACATTGTCAAGTAATCACATGTTTTTCTTGTTTTATTTCTTAATCACATGCCGAATTCTCAAATTTCCAAATGGAAACAAAAAGGAAAGAAAATCATCTTTCGCACTTTCGGTCACACTATGAGTCTATATAAAGCTTAGAGTCCAGCTTGGTCTATGAAGAAAATGGTTTATATGTATCTTAGAAAGAAATTGCTTACAATCGTTGCAAGTGGGTAACGTGTTTCTAGGAGTGAAACTTTTGACGTCTTTACACTCTACATCACTTTTCAAATTATTTCATACCAGACTATTGGTCACTAAAGAGTATGTAATACATTCATTTTGAATCGATTAAGTTCAAAGTGAATTTTTCGTACCATTCATTACACGGGTGCACTACATAAGCATGATAAGATTGCAATGCTTATGCATAATTAGTCAAATAAACCACAGTTTCTAATTTACGTATTGTGAAGAAATCCTTCTATATATGTATTTAAATGACAAAGATTCATTTGGATTCTAACTAAACTTATAATCTTATTTCAGAATTTTAGAGAATATCTCGGATACAATTATTGCAGTCGTTACAGCCAATGGTAAGGTTATTAAAACCTTCGGTTCATGTAAGGTCATGCATTATGCTGTGAATTATTCAAAACCTATTCCTGAATTATTTAAGTTTAGCTAAGTCGAGCTTGAACTTGAATTACTTGTAATTTAATGAGTAAAAATTTAGCTTCTTAATATTTAGTTTGTTTGACTCACAAATCTAATTGAGGTTGAGTTAAACATGATCATTAATAGAGTCTAAGTGAAGTTTGGCATCAATATTATTTTAAGTAAAGAAAAAACTAGTAAAATAAATTGTGTAAACCATCTTTATAAACTTTAAAAATTTCATGAACCTACGATATTTTTCAAAGTGAATACTTATACCCTTAGAAAAACTAATATGGTGAATGAGATGTAAATCAAGCTAATGGCATTAGCTTATATATCAAATTTACATATTATTGGTCACATCAATTTTTAAAGAGTTTATGTAGATCCTTTAAAAAACAATGAGGATCTGTTTAATATTAAAGTTTTTAGGAGAATTCTATACAATTTATCTAATACATATATATATATATATATATATATATTAATAAGTTCAGCTTTAATAGTTTAATCAAACCTAATTTAAGCTTTTTGAGTGCCATTTTAAGTTGAGCTCGAGTTTAAATCTAAAATTCAAAACTTGCTGCTCACCAAATGAGCTTTACTTGTTGATCCACAACAAATGAGCTTTAGCTTCAAAAACATTTTTTGGATTCAAGTTTAATATTGCGTTGCTTCAACCTGATTCCACTCATTTACAAACTTTGAAAAAGCGGTGAAAGTCAATTATATTCAGTTAGATTGTCTAATGTGTTTTCGTAAACTACTCAAGCATGAAGCAATAATTTCTTTTCTGCAGGTTCCCATTGTCTTGACATAATTGCTTCTAAACCTAGTGACCCGGACTGGTTGGTGATGCAAAGAAAAACCGAGGTTGACATTATTGAAAGTTGGATTGATAATATTATGGGGATATTCAAAGTTAAAAGATCAATAGAATGCCATGCATGCGAAATAATTTGTATGAAATTGACAAAAGAAAAATATTTGTTGTCGATCAATGTATATTTGTCATATTATTTAACAATTTTCTCCCAAATGTAGTAATAAATATCTTTTTTAAGAATGCGAGAGAAGTGTATTTGATATCTTAAACTTGGAGGGTGTTTTTCTTTTTTTTTTTTTTTTTTTTTTCCAATCTCTTTCTAGTTGTACACTTTTGTCAAAGCTTAAAAGCAAAGTTCTAAGTTCTTTTCAGTTTTCGTAATCTAACTCTTAATATTTTCCAAAAGTATGAAATCAACTTTAATCACCTTCGAGGTCAATGTTATTGTACTTAATTATTTATATTTTGTTAATGTATATTACATCCATCTGGAGTAGGGTTTGGATTAAGAATATTTCAATGTTGTGGATAGTCATATTAAGTGCTTAAAATAAATATATTGGCATTTATTCTAAGTATTTTGTAATGCTCTAAATAAAATGTATTAAAATTTGCCACATGTCCTTATGTAATAAGGATATGCTAAAACTCAGAACTTACAGTGATCCATAATAGATGCTATTTATTACCATCAACACACATCCATTAATCTCACTTGAAGTCCACAACAATACAACACATTACTCCACGTATAAATATAGAAAAAACACAAATCTTACATAAGACTAAGCCTAGATGGCTCAAAGAGTCTATCAATCAAACTAATCTTACAAAACTAACAATTAAACTAGTGCTTTCCTAAAATATTCGAGTACATATAAATCTTACTCATAAACATCACACATTAGAAGTCTCTATCTCCATATGAATAACAAATACACTTGACTAATAGTTAGGAGGGTAATCTTCTCTACTAGCATCCTCCTCACAGCTTGCTATCATGTCATATCCAGTTAATTCAATAACCATAGGAGTCTTAAAGTGCTTGAAAAGAAAAAAAAATGGGATAAGCCAGGACCAATTGATATACCAACAAATATCTAAGTGTTTGTTGACCCCATATTAAGTTAAACATATGTACGATTCGATTTCAAACCAGAACTATCACCAACAATTCTAAAATAGGAACCGCAACCGAATTGGTTGGCTGGTTCCATGATCGGTTGGTGAGTTCTAGAACCAGCAATAGAACATCTGGTTTAACGGTTTCTAAGCAGTTCTTTGGCTTATAACTAGTGGTTCCATTGAGTTCTATTGAAAAAGAAAAAAGAAAAGTATAAAAATAATATTTAATGTATAATTATTAATATTTAAATTATTTCATATAAGTAATAAAATTTATTACTTATTCATATTACTTAATATATTATTAACAACAACACAAACAAATATACCTTAAAATCATATATAATTAATTTAAATAAACTTCTCCTAAAAGCAAAATTAATTTCCTTGATAATATGGGACTATTTTTTTGCATTTTCTTTTACTCTTTAAATTATTTTGTAATCTCATATTACTAACTACAATTGATATTAGATGTGTTTGTATAAATAAATGTGAATTCTGAACCAATTTTTTAAAAATTGGTTAAATAATTTAGCAGTTTTAGATACAATAATTATTTTGAGTTTAAATTTTATTTATTAACAACTACAATTCACTTATTTATTTATTATTTTTATTTAAAAAAAAAGTGATTATGTTGTTTCAAATTTAGAATCATGAGAAAATGTTCCGATTCTGGTTCCTTGATTTCAAAACCTAGAATCGGTGGTTATGGTTCCAGTTTGGTTATGTTTTAAAAACCGTGCCCATGTCTATATTAAGTTACTTGTGCATATTGATAAAAAAAAAAAAAAAAAAAGGAAAAAAAGAATCTCTTGTGGCCGGCGTGAGATAGGAAGCACAGATGAGGAACGTTTTTATTTTATTTTCCTACTTAGTTCTCTTACAACTAGGTGATTAGGAAGTAAATACATTGAGTTTATTTGGTTTTGCGTCCTGTTGGTTACTCTTGACTTCAGATTGCCAATTTTTTATAACATAAATGAGTCAAAATGTCCAAGAATAATTTTTCTATTACTGTGGTGTTATATCTCTCATAATGTTTATATTTTATCTTACATGATTTCGGTTTTATGGACGTATTATGAAATTTTCTATTGTTCAAAATGTATCCATTGCAGTTCATTGCCCAAAATTTTAACTATGGTCAAGTCGACAACCAAAATAATGATAAAAATTTTCAGGGTTTTAAGATTATCTTATAAATTATTTCTAAACTGTCAAATATAGAGTGATGAAATGCTAGGATTTTATTTTTTTTATTATAATATATATACACACATACACATAAGGTTTTCCAAGTACGTCTTAAAGTTTTCATTAACTAAAATATTTCGTAATTAGATATTACTCTTGTTGCTTATTTCATTTATTTTGTTTTTATAGTACGATCATATTTGTTGTTGACTATCAAATTATAGTTAGACTATATTTATTTACTTTTTTTTTTGATTGTTGTTATGATTCGATATGTGGAAAACAATAGCAAACAATGAAGCAGTAAAATAAAGAACACATAAGAATTTTACGTTGAAAACTCAAATCGGGAAAAACCACAGGTAGAGGAGGAGAAATCCACCATGATTGAAGTTGGAATACAAGATTGAGAGAATACAAGTCAAAACTCTAAAAAACTGTCAAAGGAATTTCATGTGTCTAATGTGTTGTAAAAACCCAAACAAAACACACACTCATAAATATATATATATATATATGTGTGTGTGTGTGTGTGTGTGGGTGGGTGTTGTAAAGACAACCAACATAACGGCCTAAATTATGACCCTTAAATATGTAATGAATGAATATAAAAGCGTAAATTATGACCATTAAATATATAATAAGTGAATAATAAATGTATAGTCAAATTCATTCATTAATTTCACTATGGGAGTTAGTTACAAAAATCGGGTCACAAACTCAACAATCTTCACCTTGACACGAATTCTGGATTTAAAAATACAAAATCCAATCTTCGACATAAAAAAACAAAATACTCTCCACCTCTTCCACAAAACCCCTAAAGGACATAGGCAACAAGATCTGCCTCTGTATATCTTTGAGGGGCCTCACTTCTCTCCTAGGTCTATCTCTAGCAATGAAATATTGTTCTCGTGGTTGTGTAGAGACAGGATAACCTTAAGTCTAGTCTGAGAAGTAGTCTTTGAAGTAGTACTGAATCAATATGAAACTCCGCATGTGTAGATGATTTCTGTTGGACTTCATCTGACGATGAGTTAGAAGACAAGTCATGTAACATGGATACTTCATAAAAAATAACATCCCTACTCAAAATGAATTTCTTCAGTTCAGGACACCATAACTTATATCCCTTGACACCAAGTTTAAAACCAAGGAATATGCACTTCAGAGACCTAGGCTTAAGCTTTCCATTATCAAAACGAGCATATGTAGGACAACAAAAAATTCTCACTCTGAATAATTAACAAAAGTACTTGACCATAACTCAAATGGAGTCTTCTTCTCAATGGCTGTTGATGGAGACCTATTAATCAAATAACATGCTGTCGAGACAACTTTTGCCGAAAATGACTTTGGTAACTTTGCATTTGAAAGCATACACTGACCTTCTCTATGATAGTTCTATTTATCTGTTCTGCTATCTCGTTTTGTTGAGATGTTCCAGGGACTGTTAAATGTCTCAAAATTCCCTCTGACTTACACAGAACATTAAAATCATTAAAACAAAACTCAAGTCATTTATCAGTGCGATGACACTTTACCTGTTTACCTGTTTGCTTTTCAATCATTGTCTTCTACTCCTTAAAGGTGGTTAACGCATCAAAACTTTTGCTTCAAGAAAAATACCTAAACTTTTCTGGAGAAGTCATCTATAACAGTCAACATATAAACAACACCTCCGCTAGATGGAACTCTAGACGGTCCCCAAAGATCAGATTGAATGTACTCTAAAATAACTTTTGTATTGTGAGTACAGTGGTGAATCTGACTTTTTTCTGCTTTCTAAACACACAGTGTTCACAAAATTTCATCTTACTGATGCTTTGCCCATCAAGAAGGCCTCTCCTAGACAATTCAACCATCTCGGCTTCACTCATATGCCCTAAACGCATATGCCAAATTCTAGTAGAATCTTCGTTTGATAAGATGAAGAAGTGACGGCAGCATCTTCCATAACAACTGAACCTACAAAACATACAAATTAGCAAACTGTCTGTAACCTTTCATCACCACCAAAGATCATCTGCTGATCTTCAAAACTCCATCTTCACCTATGTATTTGTAACTAGGGGTGTGTACGGTACGGTACGGTTTGGTTCGGTTTGGTTTGCATCTCGAACCAAACTGCACCATAATTTACGGTTTGGTTTTTTTTAAATTCGAATCTAACTATACGGTTTGGTTCGTAATTTTTTCGAACCGAAAAAAAAAGGATCCGGTACGGTTCGATTTACGGTTCAAACCGTTTTTTCATAAAATAAAAAATATATTCTATCGAAAAAGTTCAATTACATATTTCTTATCACTAATGCAAATATAAACAATAATATTTAAAATTAATCATTTATCAAATAAACATTAAAACTTATAAGAAGGAAAAGATTTTATCCATTATAAAATTATAACTATGACTAATCTCA
Organism: Combretum micranthum; assembly: GCA_024138025.1. Lineage (NCBI taxonomy): Eukaryota > Viridiplantae > Streptophyta > Magnoliopsida > Myrtales > Combretaceae > Combretum > Combretum micranthum. Next base: position 116,900 of record JAMXBD010002810.1, on the reverse strand, counting down.
TTTTTCTAAATTATCTTGAACTATAATGATACACTAGACTTTATCTCAATATAAGGCATAAAATGTAACTCGTTGTATGCTTCTAACTAACATATTACCAATTATATAAATCAATAAGTAACTAAATAATACAACTAGATTAATTAGTAAGACAAATGGAAAAGAAATATGCATAAGTTTGAATACTAGAAGTTAAATTCTAAAATCTACCTTACTTATAGATAACATAACAATTAAAATATATTATAAAAAATCTAATTTTATTCTAATGAATAACACATATCTAAGTAAAAAAAAAAAATTTACAACAATTAATTTTTTTAAGTTAGAATACTAGAGTTTAAATTCTAAAATCTATCTTACTTATAGATAACATAACAATTGAAACATATTATGAAAAATCTAATTTTTTCTAATGACTAACACATATCTAAGTAAGAAATTAAAAAAAAATTAATTGTTTTTAAAATTTGTGACATAGATAGGTACCATTAATAAAACAATTAGGAGTAAAAATAATATGTTTAATTTTTTTAATATAAAACGGTTCGGTTCATGGTCCCGAACCGAAACGTGAACCAAATTGTTTAAAAAAAGAATCGAAATTTCAGTTCGATTCGGTTCGGTCCGGTAGGTTCAATTCACAGTTAGGTGGTTTTTTTTTTTTTGCACAGCCCTATTTGTAACCCTTAGAATCAAGAGTACTTAGAGAAATCAAATTTCTCTTCAAGTCAAGAACATGTCTCACATCTCCTAATGTTTTGACGACACCATCAAACATTTTATCTTAATTATGCTAATGCCTGCAACCCTGCAAAAAGCATTTTTTCCTATCAGAATAACACCCTTGGAAACCTTCTCATATGTTAAAAACTAGTCCCTATTGGGACACATATGAAAGGTATAACTAGAATCTAAGATCCACTCCTAGCTGATCTGTGATCATCAAAAGCATCAAGAAGATCCCCACTGTGTGGTCTTCAACAACATTAGCTTCACCGACTTTTCTGGTTGTTTCCCCTTTTGGTTATCAGCATCTCTTTTATTCTTGTTCTGTAGTTTGTAACACTCAAGATTTATGTGACCTTTCTTCTTGCAATAGTTACAGGTTTTATTTCTATTTGTTGACTTTGATCTACCTCTAGAATTTCCACAAGAATTGTGATCCGGACTCCTACCACGAGTAACTAAACCCTCAGCTTTAGGCTCAGATGCTATAACTAGATGTTTCATCTTCTCGAAAGATGCCAATGCATCATAAATCTCCTCCATGGTAAGAGTATCGTGGCTATACAGATTGTATCCCTAAGATTTGAATATGATAAAGGTAATGAACACAAAAAAATTAAAGCCAAATCTTCCTCATCATACTTTACCTCCATAGATTCCAGATCTGATACAATGTCCTTAAACGTGGTCAAATGATCCTCTAACGACTTGCCTTCCGTCAAACGGTGTGAGTATAGCCGCTGCTTTAGATGCAATTTACTAGTTAGACTCTTCATCATATACAACTGCTCCAATTTCAACCACAATCCTGCAGTAGTTTTCTCCTTCAACACATCACGTAAAATCTGATTAGATAGATGAAAATGAATTTGTGAAAGGGCTTTACGATCCTTGCGTTGTTTTTCTTCCAGTGACCAAGATGCAGGCATTTTATCAAATCCTAGCAAGGCATCATCCAGATCCATCTGTGCGAGAACCGCTCGCATCTTAACCTGCCACAATGAAAATCATGTGCTTCGATCCAATAAAGGAATATCATACTTGATGATTGCCATTATAGAGAAAACAAAAAATCAAAACTTGGCTCTACTACCACTTGTTATAAGGCGAACAATGGCAAAAACGAAAAATGATAAAGCACACAAGATTTATGCGGAAAACCTAAATTGGGAAAAACCACGGGCAGAAGAGGAGAAATCAACTATGATTGAAGTTGGAGTACAAGATTGAAGAGAATAGAACTCAAAACTCTAAAAAACTCTCAAAGGAATTTCGTATGTCTGATGTGTTGTAAAAACCCAAACAAAACACACACACACACACACATATATATGTGTGTGTGTGTGCATGTGTGTGTGTGTATATAAAGATAACCGACATAACGACTTAAATTATGACCCTTCAATATGTAATGAATGAATAACAAAGGCCTAAATTATGATCGTTAAATGTATAATAAATGAATAATAAATGTATAGTCAAATATTCATTTATTAAAATTTAACTATGAGAGTCGGTTACAGAATTCGGGTTACAAGCTCCAACAATCTCCACCTTGACACGAATTCTGGAGTAAAAAATACAAAATCCAATCTTCGACATAAAAAGCAAAATACTCTCCACCTCTTCCACAAAACCTCTAAAGAGCATCAATCGGCAACGAACATTAACCAAGTCTAAGCAATGCTCAAACTTGGCTATAGGAAGGGCCTTTATCAACATATCTGCCGGATTATCTTCAATACTAATTTTACTCATAGTAATATCACCATGAGCTATAATATCATGAGCAAAGTGATATCTAACATCAATGTGCTTCGTCCTCTCATGAAACATTTGATCCTTGGTGAGGAAAATCGCACTCTGACTGTCACAATTGACTTTAATCGTCTTCAGATCATCACTAAGTTCTCCAAATAATCCTGCAACCAAATTGCTTCCTTAAAAGCTTTTTATGATGGCCATGTATTCGCTTTAGTAGTGGATAGTGCTACTGTAACTTGCAAAGTGGCTTTCCAACTGATAGCACAGCCACCAAAGGTAAAAATATACCTAGTGAGAGATCTTCGCTTGTCCAAATCTCCAGCGAAATCAGAATCCATAAAACCAACTAGTCTATCTATAGCTCTACCAAACTTTAGACAAACGTTAGTAATACCTCTCAAGTACTTGAAAATCCACTAAACTACTTTCTAGTGATCCTCACCAGGATTTGCCATGTATCTACTCACCACACTTACAACATGAGATAAATTTGGGCATGTACAGACCATGTCATACATGAGAGTTAGTACAGCACTAGAATACAGAACTTTTGACATATAATTAATTTCTTCATTGAATTTAGAGATATAGCAGAAGAAAGTTTAAATGAGCTGCTAAAGGTTTACTCACAGGCTTAGAATTCATCATATTAAACCTAGAAAGAATCTTCTCAAAATACTCCTTCTGACTCAGATGCAACATACCTTTTGTTCTATTTCTTATAATCTCTATACGAGTATCTTCTTTCCTGCTCCTAAGTCTTTCATTTCAAACTCCCTACTCAACTGAAGTTTAACTTTCTCAATCTCTTTCTATTCTTTGCTGCTATCAGCATGTCATCAACGTACAAAAGTAAATAAACAAAAGATTCATCTTCACATTTCTTGAAATATACACAACTGTAGAATTACTTCTCCTAAAATCATGAGAAGTCATGAATAGATCAAACCTCTTGTACCATTGCCTTGGCGATTGCTCAAGCCATATAAAGATTTCTTCAACATGCACACATGGTTCTCCTTCCTGAGACCACAAAGCCTTCAGGCTGTTGCATATAAATTATTTCATTAAACTCTCCATGCAGGAAAGCAGTATTGACATCTAACGTTCCAACTAAAGATCTTGTAAAGCGACAATACCCAACAATTGTATTTATTTATTTATTTTTTTTCAATCTTGGATCAAAAAGAAAAATTAAATCGCATTTTTTAGGCTCTCTATTTTATTTGATTTTACATTTCGACATTTATAGTTCTTTTATACTTAGATGGTTAAATATTTAAGAATCCTATTATCTATGTTAATGATTTTCACTTATCAATGCCATGGATAAAAAGACAGAGGAATATATATAATATTATCATCACGGTCTCATAAATTTAACCCATCCTATTTGTTCAATTAGCTCATGGAAAGTGAATCTAATATCACTACTTGATGTCGAACATTTGTATAACATATAATAAGTATAGACTTCGTCTAAGGTTGAATAGCTATTTTTAAGGTCAACTTGTGTTTAGCAACTACAAAAATGTTAAAGACCATGTAAAAAGAGAAAAGATCAAGCTGTATATAATGTGTATACAGCTGTCGTGCTCATTTTCTTAAAGAAGATGAAAAGGTTGATATCAGATGCAGTTCACCTTTTATTACACTTTGAAGATAAGTTAAAAGTAATAATTACTTACACATCTTTAATAACACTACATTGGTCTTTAGTAATATTAATAATTTAATTTTGATATAAGGGTTTCATTATTTTGCAGTTTCATATAACATCTAAAAGTACTTGTAGTAATCTTACTAGTTAATTTATTAGTATCTTTAGGTTATATTTTAGTAATAGGCATATAAGCATGTGGGTTAACATTCTAATAATATAGAATTATAGTATTGTAGTGTAACTGGTAATGTGATAACAATAAATACTTTTATAGTTAAGGAAATAAAACGTCATACCATTACCACTATAATAGACAATTTAATCAAAGATTATCACCTAAAATGTTTCAAATTCTCATATTACATATACATTTAGAGTTAGGTCAAGTTATTTTAGAGGTGTTGATATGAGATAGTTTAGTATTTTAAGGATTATAGGTTTTTAATAAATTTAGAAATTAAGATTAATTATAATTATTTGAGCTTATATACTATTATATTTGTTCACATTTGAATGATCTTCATGGATTTAGGTAGAGATAACAATTAGATATTATTTACTATTATATATAATTTTTAAATTTTTCATTGTCATTGTCAAGTACTCTATTTGATTTTGCCCCCCTTTTTTTTTTTAAAGTTCCCTAATCCCAATAAATATATCTTTGTTTGTCAATTTTATTGTTGAACTAATTATATATGTGGGTGTTTCAAACTTGTGAAGAAAATAAATATATAAATAAGTACATAAAAAAATTAGGAGGGAGTTTTATAACATTTTCTTAACATTCTTAGAATTTTATTGTCAAATTTGGCAATTATCAAGAATTTAGTTTGTGTGAAAATCTACAGGATTACACTACCACTTATCATGAACCCTATCAACCATGGTCTTAAAAATCTCATGATGAGTACTCAACTCTTGTAATGATAGATAAGTAACAATATCCATTATATATGACTCTTGATCATGATGTGGTTTTATAAGCTCAATCACACCATTGGGTTTATATTGATTGGCAACTATCTTGATTTCAATAATTGATTCTGTCATTTATATCTTCTTCTCTACTACCACCACCACAACAGTTTCTAATTTACTCTCTTCTTCAACCGTTTCCCCTTTTGTTACTTCGTCACCCACTACTTTGACTTTGCTATTGACATCATTTTTTTAACGATGATTAAATCTATGTAAACTTGCTCTTGAATGACTATTAAAACTTTAAATTCATCAACATTATCTTCATCAATAATCATAGGAACTCTATGTATGAGCCTTACTACAAGTTCATTTGGACATTGGTATTTAAGATACCCATGATCCAAACGCTTGACACATTTTAAATCCCAACCACTTATCCTATTAATCATATACTCTTTAGCAGATTGATCATGTAACAACGCTTCAAAATACCTATCTTACCCATCATAACATTGTAATTTACAAAGATAGTGTTGATACTTTCTTTGGCAAGAAATTGTTTTGAATAGGACTCATATGGCTCTTCTTTTCATATCTCCCATAAGAAAAATCAAATAATAAACTTCTCACCTTCCTCTCCTCTTTTTTTTTTTTTTATAAAAAAAATAGTTAAATAAACAAGAAACCCATAACAACTTGTGAGAACTAGGCTTTGATACCACGATTATATGGATAGATCTCAACAAGAGATCCATATGAATTTCTTTAGAAATAAGGTTTTTAAAATATAAGAATAAAATCAAACTAGTTGTTTAGAAACAACCTGTGATATCTGCAATATTGTGCTCTGATACCATGATTATACGGATATATCTCAATAAGAGATATGTATGAATTTCTTTAGAAATAGGATCTTTGAGTCAACTTTGAATATGACACAACAAAATGAAATTGAATTATTTGTTTTGCCTAGATTGAATTGATGCGACTAACAATAATGCATAAGCAAGATTTGAATCAATTAGTTGATATGATGTACAATTAATTGACTAGAGGAGTGTTTGTCACGATTCTTATAATGAACTGAAAATAACAAAGAGAATCAAGAACTCTAGTGTTTGAATTTCATAGATCCCTCTCTATTGAATAATGCCACATTACAAGCCAATATACTCTACCAGTAACTACCGCGAGGGCATTAGTATTATATATAGAGGAAAATAGGAGTGCTAATAACTAATAACATATAAAAGACAAAACTCTATAAATATCATAAAATAATCCTTAATATCTAATAATGAATTAATAACATAAATATTTAAATATCCTAATTAACGTACAATAATAAAAGTCTCCATTAAACAAGTAGATAAAATTCATCTTCTTGGTGCTTGAAATTGATCTTTATCACCTTGGGTTCGGGTATGAAGGTGCAAGAGTGCTTGAAAGCCTTTTCATCCTATCATGTGAAGGTGGTGATCTTGATATATAATGTGATGGAAATCATGCAATGCATTACACATCTTATGGGTAAATTACCTAAAAAGGTATAATTTTTTTAGAGTTAATTCATTTAAGGTATCAATATTTCGAGTGGTTTAAAAGAGAAATAAACGTTTTGTAAAATGGTCAAATAAGGTAATTATAGCTAATCATTAACAAAAATTAAGAAAACTTATTTGAAAACTAGTTCAAATATTAATATATTAAACGAACTTTGTATAACATCCATACTTTATTTGATTCACTTTGAAAAATATTAACTAATCTTTTTAACCGTTTGAAATTTTGATACCTTGAATGAATTTAATAGCAAGCATTCATACCTTCAAGTGTAATTTGTCATATATTTTATTTATTACTCAAGTTAATAATCAATCTGATTATTGGGTGGTCAATCAATATAAATAACAAGCAACTCGGATGTCATGTATCGTTAATACAAGGCGGGCAAATGAACCAACACCAACCATAAAATATTCACATTACATAGTGAAACTTACTTGTAATAAACAAATTACTTCACTAATGGGGGAGTATATACGTATAATATTTATATATATGCATATGATCACATGCACTCTTATTAGATCATCACAAGCATAAAATTGTAGGAAAGAATTATAATTATCACGTCTGAATGTTTTTTGTTATTTACATGCGTCTATCTTTACTTTTTGCTATTTATATATCTATTGTTCTACTCATGGAAAAGGAAGAAAAGGAAAAAAAGAAAAACTTTTACGGAACAGAAAAATATACACACAATTTATCATAAGTATAAATATATAAAAATGAACTCGAGATGAGTCCCATGAGGTTTACAGGAAAAGAAGAATATTCTTTCTTGTAAGCAATGCCCAATATTATACTTTACAATGTCTATTTGCTTCTAGAGAGGATAAGAGATTAAGTCATATCACTCTTAGCCACTTTTGAAAGAAATTTTTATAACTCTTATTTTTAACCATTGGGGGCTTCTCTTCTATGCATTTGAATTGCACTAACATTGTAATTATTATAATTATTATTATTTCCATCTCCAATCCTTTGCTAACAAACATTATTAATGTTAATCAACTTCAAAAGATTTTTAACGTTAATCAATAAAATGCTTAGGGCTTGTTCCTTCTTCCTTCATGGCTTCCTTAAGCTGAGTGGCATGCCTAAAGACACATATATAGATAAAATACGTAAAATATGTATGACCCTAAACTTTATAGCCACTCTAGTACTTCACACATACCAGATAGAGAGATATATACTTGTATATCTACATTCACTATTCATTTAATTATGTTGTTAAAGTTGTAATTTTATTGTTTACCAGAATGTACATGATCGGTAAAATCTTATAAAAAATGTAAAACCGATAAAATCACAAATATATAAAATTATATACTTAAAATCATATTTCTTAATAAAGTCTGCACTTAAATATTTTGTATCCATTTTAATTAATAAAAATATATAAAATCATAAACTCATAAAACTATATACTTACTCGTGATTTTGACAACTATACATTTAACATTTTACATATTCAAAATATTACACATAAATCCATAATGTGTAGTTTAGATTGAAACTTTTCTCCTAATTCGCCTTGCTATAACTACTCGTAATAATCTTGCGTTAACTCGTCTTAAAATAGCCTACGAACACAAGATTAATTTAAAGTCAATCACATATACTCTTCTATTCACTAGCGACATCTATACCATTGTGATCATGTTATTACATCTTATTTTTCGTGTGGATTCAGTTCTAGTATGAATTACGAGGTAGATGGAACAACGGAGTTCTGTGAAAGTTACGTAATTGACAGGTTCTAAACTAAAAGTAGAAATGTTTTAAACTTTGAAGAGGAATATCTCACCCTTGGTCGTGGGTCAAAAATGGTGTTGTGAAAACCTTTAGAGGGTTGCGTAGGTAATATGATTTCAGAGTTAGCATCAAGTTAAAGGGAGGTTTAAACTGATTAGGATTATTTCAAATGTTGAAAAGCTTACCAGATATTTAAGAGAGAGAAAAACATTGAAAAGGGGTCCATGAACCATGATTCATGAAATAGGGAATGTTACAGCCGACATTTTGCTTTTCTTGTCGTTTTCCTTCCTTTCTTTATTTCTCCGTCGCCGCCACCCCACTCTCCTCCAACCGCGCTCCCCGGCCCTCAATAGCATGGTTGTAAAGGCTATAAATAAGCCGTGTGTTCTAGTCGAGTTTTTGACCAACCTGATTTTTAGGTTTGAGTTATTTAGCTAAATAAATTTATTGGAAACTCCACCTTGGCTTGTTTAAAAATTAATTTTGAGTTAAGTTGAACTTTTTATCGGACATATTTGAGTTCAAACTCAACTTATTTTAATAGTTCATTTTTTTATTTTTTTAACCTATAAATGATATATAAGAGTTGTTAAAGATATATACATCTATATTAAATAAATAAATAATTTTTGTTGTTTTAATTACGTATATGTATATTATAAATATACTATAAAACCTGTTTACAAGCTTGTTAACTCGCCTTTTCATGTATTTAAACGAGTTTATACACTAGATGGTTTGTGAACCTAAATCGGAAGCTTGATTTCAACTCATTTATATAAACGAATATTATTTTATGTTCAAGCTCAACTCGTAACTAATCGAGCTTAGCTTATTTACTGGTTGAGCTCGCATATGTCATAAATAAGTTGACTTGCTTGTAGCTCTAGTGGTAGTGTTATTCAATGAAAATTTAAGATCGAGCTAGTATTATATTATAGGAAAAGCGTATATCATATATCTTGTGGAAATTTTCAATTTTCATCAATCTGGTATATATTTTTTAGATACCCATAGTTATTTATAACTTGTTTATAATTTGATATTGAAGAATCTGTTTATTGTGATTTTTATATTTCATAACTTATCGTTATATATATTGGCAAGAAAATTTATTATTTTATATATATTGATTCGTGTTTTGTAATTCGATTGGTATTGGTTTCACCATTTTATTGATAACATTTAATTTTAGAATTTAGAAAAGTAGTAGAAAAGTAATATTGACGAATCAAAAACAAAGACCAATTTCAATTGCAATTTTTTTCCTAACTCATTATGACTAAATAAAACATGTTCATCATACAAATACATACACGGCTTTATGGAAGAATAAAAAGAGCACGTCTCTTTATAGTCAACATTATAAGCAGGATATATAATATACAATCCAAAATACTTGTCCAAAGCAAGGGTCAAAAACGACTTATTTGGATTATTTTTTGTGTGAAGTATAAATTGTTCATCTTGCTAATACGAAGATCAAAGCTTTAAAATATACTAATTATATTTTCTCTCTCTCTCTCTCCAGCCATGTCGCAAACCCTAGTTGTCTATCTCACCTTATTATTATCATTATCATCATCATGTGCCAATGCCGCTGAGTTTCATATTCCAAGTCTAACGTCAATTGGCAAAACATTACCAGCAGACACCCAAGAGAGTTCTGTAGCTTCCAATATTTCTAAGGATTACCAAACATTCTTTTTTGAGCAAACACTTGATCACTTCAGCTACCAATCGGAAAGTTACACTACATTTAGACAAAAATATGTGATTAATTTCAAGTATTGGGGTGGTGCAAGTGCCAAAGCACCAATTTTTGCTTACCTTGGAGAAGAAGTAGCCATAGATGCTGATATAGCTGGCATTGGGTTTCTTCCTGAAAATGCTCCACGCTTTAAAGCTCTACAAATCTATATGGAGGTATGTAAGTTATTGAGTATGCAAGAAATATTCTGCATGACTCACATATTACTTGAATGCTTTTTTTCAAGCATGTTGCATTTGTGTGTTTTAAAAATATTAATGGGATTTGATACATCCTTTAAACTTTTAAATATGCTTTTATCTCTCGATAAGTTATGAATACAAGTATATACCCTTGAAACATGGCTAAGAAACATGTTATTTGTATTGTGTGGCTTTTCCAACATTTTAGGGATGTATGCATAATTTGAAAAATCTTATAAGGAAAAAAGCCAAATTAATATAAGATATACATATATATATAAATATTCTTCTTTTTAGGTTTCATATGGATAGTTCGTCGCGATATTTATATATTAGGATGATAAAAATTAAATATATTCCCATTTTAATAATTGTAAACTAAAAATTATTTAAGAAATATGTTAAAAAAATATTAATATAAGGTAAATGTCAAATTTTGTATATTGTTTTCCATAAAACTTATAATTTCAGTTGATTTTTGACAGGGTGGATTTTTAATCCACCGTTAATGACATGGTATTATCTATGAAATTGACATGATTATTTCTTTATTTCTTATCAACATAAAATTCTAATTTTTATTAACCAATGCAATCTGTGTTTATGTAGTGGCAATAGAAGTAATGTTATGTGACATTTTGTTAAAATATAAGGGCCCGGTTATGGGATTATTTCTTTGTGTACCATAAAAGTCTCAAAAAGGTACGTACTTGAGTCTCATATTTTATTGTAGTTGGCATTAGCACAGGGTGAGTATCAAATAAGTTGCTGAGTTATATGATCAAATGCATCTAATATTTGATAGATGGGATGATTATAAGAGTAGAGTAATAAAAAAAATTTCATGATTAGATCATAAACTGACGAATTCGCCAATAGAGTTATAGATTAATTCGATTAAAAGGTATATTTTGATTTCAAGTTATTGTAATTTGTATAGGGTATCGTTGTTGACGATTGATCATATGCAATGTGCGTACATATTAATTTTGGAGAAGTTCTGATAAGATGATGCATGGAAAGATGTCATAGAAAAAGGAGTTCGAGGATAAAAAAACAAACTCGTGTTTGTTATGTGTCCTGATCATTCCATTGCTAAAATCTTGTACAAAACAATCCTATCAAAACAATAATATTTGTATGAAATTGCTAATGCTTTTGAATGTTGCAAATGATAAGGTGAAGACTCTTATACATAGATTTTGCTCCTGACTGGAACTATTGGATGAAGTTAAAAACCATATAAGCTAGTCTCCTAAACTTTATAGGCAATGGGCTTTGGGCCTACGGGCTTGGGCTTAAGTTTAATTAAGCATAGATAAGGCTTGGTCCATTTTATGCAAAAAAAAAAAAAAAAAAAGATAAAAGAAAATCCAACCCTTGATAGAAGCCTCCTTAATTAACGCCTATTAAGGCAAAATGGTTAAATAACTTTAAAGGACTTTTCCAATTGCTCTAGGCAACTGAGTAAGACTGGGTGTGAAACTGATTCAGCATTAAATTAGGAAAAAAAAAATCCAATTACCAAAATAGTCCTTAAGATAATTTGGGTCGGTTTGGATTAGACATCATCATGGGTCGGTTCCGAACCAGGAACCGACCTGACCCGTCACCGGCGGTTCCTGAATCGAGAACAGGCTCGGCAATGTCGGGTCTGAACCGGTAAAAGGACCTGTCGGTTCTGACAAGTCCTTATGGTTCCATCCCTAAAAACCACATGATCCGGCGGTTTTAAAACCGTCGATTCAAGAACCGGCAGAACCGGCGGTTCTATACCATAGAAATTATAAAAAAAAGTAAGAATAAAAGAAAAGAAAATTATAAAAATTGTAATTATAAAATAAATATTTAAAACTATTTTTGCATAAATATAAAAAATTTATTTCCTATTCACAATATTTAATGTGTTATTATTAACAACATAAGTAATAATTACATTTGAAATCATTTATTGTTAAATTTATGTAGACTTCTAATCAAAGTAGACTTTCTTTCTTAACAATGTGTGATTCATTTTTTTTTATTGAGAATTATTTATATCTTTGAATATTTTATAGTGTCACATTGCTAATATAACAACTAAAAAAGTGCAAGTGATTGTATATAAATAAATACATAATTATAAAATTTCTTTTAACTAATGCCATGAACAATTATTGTTAGGCTCAATGTTATTTCAAGTTAAAAATTTATTTTGTATTTTTTCTTAGTTAAATTAAGTAAATTATTTAATTGATTTTTTATTTTTTTTTCATGGTTCCTGGTTCCTCTAGAACTGGAACCGAACCGTGAGAACCGACGGTTCCTAAAAACCGGGAATCGGACCGGCTCCCACGAGTCCAGTTCCGGTTCCACCACTTTTGGAATCGGGAATCGGCGGTTCGGGTCCGGTTCCAGACCCGAACCGGACTGTAACGATGTCTAGTTTGGATTGTCTATTTCTCATCTGTATCTATATCTCTATTTAAACTTTATATGTAAAGATATCTAATTTCTAGCTATAATTGATTTGTATTTAGTCTATTTAATGTTTTCATAAGAATTGTCATATATTTTTTATTTATAAGTATTTTTTAATAAACAATTTGTTAGAAAAAGTTTGAAAATGTAAATGAGTGAATAATATATATATATATATATATGTATGTATGTATTTTCTTTTTTTTTTTTTTCCTTGAACAATGTATATTTGTAGGCTTTATGAATACAATTAACTGGCTGTAGATGTAAACACAGAAAAATGAACTTCCCTCACCAATGTACATACATCTTACGAATCATAAATATTGAGAAATTAGCTAATAATTATTTTTATGACAGCATCGTTATTATGGAGATTCCATTCCATTCAATATGAGTCTAGAGGCAATCCTCCAAAATGATACCGCTCGTGGATATTTCAGTTCTGCTCAAGCTTTAGCCGATTATGCTGCAATTCTCACATACATAAAAAATGAACTTCATGCCCACGATTCCCCTGTAATTGTTATTGGTGGATCGTATGGAGGAAGTATGTGCATATATTTTTATCATTTTTAATAATCACTCGGAATGTGCTTTTAGCTCTTTGATTTTAACTAGAAGAGACTTATTTATACGACAATATTTCACTTTGTTTTGCAGTGTTGGCTTCTTGGTTTAGGCTAAAATATCCACATGTTGCTATTGGAGCCTTGGCCTCATCAGCTCCTATTCTTTATTTTGATAATATCACCTCACAAGATGGATATTATTCAGTTATCTCGAAGGATTTTAGAGTGAGTTTTAACTTTGATTGGTTGCTTATTATCTTATTGTACTTTAGCTAAAGTATGTCGATATTCTTGTGAATTTTTGAAATATACCATAATACCTTTTTGTTAAGGAAACAAAGAAAAAATTATATGCACACTTAGTCTTACACCCCATTCATATATTTGGATTTATCAAATTACCAAGGATACGTATTTATGTAGTTCAATGCATATAAATCTATTTTTGAAACTAGACAACTAAGATATATATATATATATTATATATCCGTATATATTTCACGACAACAAAGATATATTTATAAAGTTGATATGATTGCGTTTGTAGGAAGCTAGTGAGGATTGCTACAACACGATTAAAGAGTCGTGGTCGGAAATTGATGAACTTGCTTCAATCCCCAGTGGACTCGCACAACTAAGCCAACTATTTAAAACATGCGGGTAAGTTTTCGGCAAGTGAATTAGCTATCACTATTTATCTCCTACTTATTTATATATTTTAATTTTTGATACAACATATTTGGAGCTAATGTTACAAAAGGTATCTAAATTCTAACAAAATGTGCATTAATTACTTGAAATTTGAGATTGATCAATTTAGTACTGAAAAGACTTTGTATGTATGCTAGCAATACCTCTATCAAGTTTTTTAAGATACTAAATTAATCAATTTCAAATTTCATGTGTTAAATTAATTAACTTGATAATTCAAGTATCTAATTGCATATTTTGCTAAAAGTTTAAATACCATCAATGACATATCCTGGTATTTATTATATACTATTTTATAAACATTGTATGATTTATGTCTTTTAACAGTTGAAAGTGTGAAAAATAATTTGTAACTTCGTTGGTATCTTGTGCTAGTTAAATGAACATTTGATTTGGTTCCCTTAGAAATATATTGGCAATAGATTAAGATGGGCGTGTGTTACCTATATCCACGCCTTATTTTATCTTAAACAATAATTTCCTATCATTTATTTTGTAATTAATGCAAATAAAAAAATTATGAGATAAGTCTATTGCCTGCCCATTCAATGGATAATTTATGAGCTTACCATGAGTATAAAGCTTGTAATCATTCTTTACTAGTTTATTAAGAAAAGTTGGAGAGTTACTTGGGTCAAGTCTCTATTAAGAGACTTCTAAGGAAATCTTATTTAAGATCGTTGGGTCTGCTAAAAAATCTTAAACCATTCGATGCAAGTTTAATATGACCTACCACTTATGACTTTCTTACTAACCTACACTTTTGACTACCATACACTATGACTTTCTTACCGCTTACAACTTTTGAAACATAGCATGACCAACCACACTTACAACTTTCTTACTGACCTACAACTTTTTGAAACATTAGTGACCTACACCTACCACTTTCTTAAAGACCTACAACTTTTGAAACATAGTATGACCTACCAAAACTATGCCTTTGTTACTGACCTATAACTTTTTGAAACAGTACATGACCTACTACACCTACCACTTTTTTAAAGACCTATAACTTTTGAAATATAATATGAACTATCATATCTACGACTTTCTTACTGACCTACAATACTCGAAACATAATATGATGTACCACATCTATGACTTTCTTACTAACCTACTACTTCTTGACCTATTACGTTTACGACTTTCTTACTGCCCTACAACTTTCGAAACATAACATGACCTACTATACCTATCAATTTCTTATTAACCTACCATACATACGACTTTCTCACTAACTATAACTTTCAAAATATAGTATGACCTTCCACACCTATGACTTTCTTACTAACCTACCACTTTTCGAAATATTACATCACTATCACACCTACCACTTTCTTAAAGACCTACAACTTTCAAAATATAACATTAACTATCACACCTATGACTTTTTTACTGACCTACCACTTCTCGATCTACACACCTACGACTTTCTTACTGACCTACCACTTCTTAACCTATCACAACTACGCCTTTCTTACTAACTTATAACTTTCAAAATATAACATGACCTACTATACCTATGACTTTCTTACTGACCAACTAATTTTCGACCTACCAGACTTACAACTTTCTCAAAGACTCATAACATTCGAAACATAACAAAGCCTACCACATTTACGACTTTCGTACTAACCTACCATTTTTTAACCTACCACACCCATGCCTTTGTTGCTTATCTATAACTTTTGAAACGTAATGTGACCTACCAACCTACAATTTTTTTATTAACTCGCTTTTTTACCAATTTACTCGGTCACGACTTCCTTAAAAATCTCCAACAGTGACTTGACGCAAGTTTCGTCGAGAAAAATTGAAAGCAAATAAGTCTGATTCAACAAGCTCTATTTGAAACCCAAGTCAAATCTCTATAAGCTATTTCAAGTCATATTCTAGTTTTATGAGTCTTATTACCGGTCAAAAGAGTCAAACTCGAATTATTGGAAGCCTTAATCCAAAAGCAAGATGAAAGTAATTTAGTCTTTTATAGATTTCATTGTCATTTTTAAATCCAGTCATTAATTGTTAATTTCATATTGTAAATAAGACCTACTAAATGTTTGAAAAGATCAACTAACTTTTCTATACTAGCAATTTTATTAACTAGTTGACCGTAATACCATTTATAAGCAATCCTTATTGTAGAAAATATTAGATAATCATTCAATATTTGAATCTATATATGAGCAACAATTCAATGCTACAATTGATTTTTTTTCCTTCAAATATCCTCATTTAAATAATTAATTAATTAATAAAGATCCTATTTGTCTTTATTTCATTTCTATAAATAGAAATCTTATTACATCTCTATTTTATTTCTTAGCAATAATAATTTCATTACAACCTTAGTTATTTAACAAAGAGATAGTAAATATTTATAACTCTTTAACTGTATGTGTAGCAACTTGACATAAATTATACAAGTGGGGATCACGGCCAAGATATGTGTTGATGCTTGAAATTTGACTCCATACCGTGTGATTGTGCGGGTTGAAAAACATCCTTTCTCAACCCACAACATGTATATTAAAATAGAAAAATCCACCTAACTTGGTCCTACGTAGTGCCATGAATTACAAGATAGGTCTTCATGGGTACCATGTAATTATCATCCTTAATTAGAATGCCACAAGAACATTTGATCTACTGATTGATGGTATTAATATTTCGTTTTCAGGCCTTTGACGAATTCTTTGGTGCTCAAGACCTACTTGATGACAACATATGCTTATGCAGCTCAGTACAATGAGCCTCCTAGCTATCCGGTGACAATGATTTGTAATGCCATTAACAATAGATCATTGTCCTCTAGAAATGGCATTCTTGATAAAATATTTGATGGGATGGTTGTTGCTAAAGGAAATTTGTCTTGCTATGTCAATCAGAATACTACTCCAACCCAAACTGATTTAGGATGGGGATGGCAGGTGTATACACACTTTTTCTCTTCTTTTGCAAAATTTTACATTATTTTAGCTTTATTGGAATGTCATGAACAATTCGAAGATAATTGTTTAGCTGGCACGAACATCCTCCTAAATTATTTTTACACCTTAATGAACTCCTAAAATTTCTTTAAAATGTAACTTTACCCTATTATTTTAGAAAATATTAATGTACAATACAACTAGAACACCCAATCACACGATCTATAGTTCTTGTAGCAATGGTTTTGAGTTCCAAAACAACAGTTTAAATGTTATTTACATATTTTCAAAAGTTATATAAATATAAATCCACATTCTTTAAAGAATAATTCTGTCTATGCTAGACTAATATAGTTTAGTAGGTGTATTTGCTATTATTCTTAACATAGGGCATCTTTGGAAGATGATTCTCTCAAATACCTTTGCTAAATATCCCCATCAAGGACCTTAGTCCAATAAAGCTGGATATTTCACCTTTTTTGGGTCTTTTTGACTTGGTTCCTTTAATAGGACTCAGTTTTTTTAATTAGTTTTATGTAAGTTTTGTGATTAGGATCTCCAAATAAAATATATAAATATCAAAACTTCATTTTAAGAACCTTATAAACAAGGTAAAGAATTTCTCAAAATCAGGGAATTTTAAATGTTCTTAGGTATAGATTTTAAATTAGTGGAAAAAACTCTACAAAGAATTTTTTTTCATATTTTATTAGTTAGGATTTAAACCTTTTTAGAAGTGTACTTAAGCCTTGAGATTTGTAATACTGGATTGACAAACTTTTGAAATGTTTTTTAATGGTAATTACTATAATGTAAAAATAGAGATTAAATGTCAATCATGATGGAAAAAATTGATTTCACTAACTCGACAAAATATTGGTTTTGACAGACTTGTACGGAAATTGTAATGCCAGCTGGAGTTACCAGAAATGATTCGATGTTTCAACTACAACCTGTCAATCTAACAGCTCACATGGAGAAGTGCAAAACCCAATATGGTGTTGCTCCCCGACCTCATTGGATTATTACTTACTACGGTGGTCATGTATGGTTGATTATCCCTATTTTCTCTTCTTCTTTTTTTTTTCATTTTACATTTTAAATCTGTTTGTTTGTTAGCAAAATTACAGATATAGATACTTTTTAAATTTTTTTTTCAACAAATTATTTATAAAGAATTAGATATAAATAAAAAAAAGTTAGCAGTTCTTATTAAAAGATCAAATATAGATAAAATATAAATGTAAATTGGACATATTTACTATATCATATTGAGAAAAATACAGATATAAATAAAAAACAGCTCACCCAAACAAAGCCTTTATTTAAATAGAGATTTGTAAACTAACATCTCCTAAACTATCGATTTGGCACAAGGCACAATAGTGTTAATGAACTTTTAAGATGCGATTTTAATTACCTTCTGACAATTTTAGAAAATGTGTAAATATATCGACAAACTATATAAGGTTCTCTTAGCAATACTTTCAAGCTTTGGTTGTTGTTAACCTATTTTCAAAAGTCACGATAGGTGAAATCACAGTTGGAAAGTTTGATTGTTATTAATACATTTTCAAAAGTTATGATTTTTAAGGTCACATTTGCAAAGTTTAAGAAATCTGTTTGTACTTGTTCAATTAATAGGTAATAGTATATGCAATTATCCGATATAATGATTTATATTGTGTGATTTTCAGTAAATATGAATGGATATTGCCTAACCCTTTTTTTTCTTTTTACTATTGCAGGAGATTAAAAGGGTTCTTAAAAGATTTGGAAGTAACATTATTTTCTCCAATGGCTTTAACGACCCTTTCAGTAGTGGCGGGTAAATTTCGACCATATGACTCATATTTTTAGCTAGAAATTGTCTTGAAACCTTGTAATAAAAGCACTTGTACGATAAAATTAAACAGAAGCTTTTAATAATAATAATAATAATATGTTTCACTTATAGCAGGTAATTGCCTTGGATTGAAGATGTGTCTTTTTACATTTGGGATGATATCATAAATAGTACTTGAATTTTGATAAAAATATGTAATTAGGTATCTAAATTTAAATTTGATTAATTTATCACCTAAACTTTAAAATCGATCATTTAATAACTAAAAATATCGAAATTGACCACTTTAATACCTGAAAGAACTTGATGAAGGTACTGTTGATATATATAAAAAGCTTATTTAGTTACATCAATTTTAAAGTTTAGGTATTAAATTAATTAATTTCAAAATTTAGATATTTAATTATATATTTATCAAAATTTAAATATTTTTCATGATATTAACCTTTTATATTTGAGAGCCGATTACCTAATTTAATTCTGTCTTACCTCAATTACCTCAGGGTTGTGGAGAACATTTCCGATAGCATTGTGGCTGTCACTACTGCTCAAGGTAGGTACCATGACCATGATTTATGTGAACATATGCTTTTACCTTTCCATGAGTTTTGAAAACAAAATAAAAAGAAAAAAAAAAAGTGAAAACGCGTTTGTTGATATACAATCCAAAGCTTTTATTAAAACTGCTGTTGAAAGTCATATTTGTAGCGATTTTCGCAATTTCTTGAGAGCTGGGTGATTTATTCAAAAACTTTCCGAAGTGAAGGTAGCTATGAAGATTTAAGGAGTTTATTGACACAATCTCTATTGGCTTGGAATATGCGAGCTGTCATGAACTTTCTGTTTTGAAAAATATTAAACACGTAGTAATGCTCCAATTATATTAACTTAGGTCCAATGTCCCCTTCAGTAAAATCTTTAATACATAATATTTGAAAAATATGGAGAGTCTATTTCTATTTCGCAGGTTCTCATGGTCTGGACATACTGCGATCGAAACCGACTGATCCTGATTGGCTATTGATGCAAAGAAAGGTTGAGCTTCAGATAATTGAAGGCTGGATTGAGAAGTATTATGCTGATTTGCAAACATAGAATAGTTTCCACTACCATACAGTCCGCGGTCCTTCGTGATTTGAATGAGATTGTACCGATATTTATACAATGAATTGATTTGTTTCTTTTACATCATAAATGAATAAAATTTGTCAATATTCTTCTAATGATCTGAACATTCTGGATTCCATTGATCCATTGGATGCTGATCTTTGAAAAGTGATGCAGCATTAAATGATAAGTAGGATTAATGTATGACGGCAGAAATATTTTAATAGATGTAGAAAGATATTTTAGATCGTAGAAATTAAATTAAAGGGTTAATCTCATAATTGATACCTAAACTTTGGTAAAATATATAATTAGATAACTCAAGTTTGAAATCGATCAATTTAATATCTAAACTTTAAAATTGACAAATTTAGTATTTAAAAGAACTTTTTGTATGCTAACTATTTTCATCAAGTTCATTCAAGTACTAAATTTGTCAATTTCAAATTTTTTAAATATTAAATTGATCAATTTCAAAGTTTAAGTATTAAATTGATCATTTTGAAAGTTTAGATACTTAATTGCATATTTTACCAAAGTTTAGGTACTATTTGTGATATTATCTCTAAACTAAAAAAAAAAATATTAAACTATAAAATAATTGTAACAAATAATGAGATTACTGCAAAATTATAACAATGATATGCGTTTGATTTGTTAGTTTGATGTATGTTTGATATCTGTTTCATTACTATTTCAATAAGACTAAATATAAATAAAAAATAAATATTTTTATCTATAAACATACAATGTCATCCCTCACTAGCATTTTTTTTTTTTTATAATAATTGAAATAACTTCGATTCCTTCACTGATTGCTTTCTAATTACGAAATCAATATAGGTATACTCCAGTGCTGAGTCACCAAAAATAAAAGAATTCTCCTCAGCTATTTGCCAACTTTGATCAAAAGAAAAGTCATATACGTTCCGAAACTGTGACAGCTCCGACGACGTGCATATTGAAATAGGAACATTTAAGGTCTAGAACCCCAACTAAAATGAGAAAATTAAATATATTTATTATAAATTATATATTTTTTATTGACACATCTTTTGGTACATATAATATATCTAACATAAACACTCTCAAAATGATCTTATGTCTAAAACTACATTTACTGGATACCCTTTACTTTTCAATTGTACTAATAATTATTCGTTGTTTCTTAGACCTTGGTTCCTTCATTATAACTAAAATCAATCAAATTAGCAAGCAGTCACACAAATTAAATTGTAATTAATTTTAATCATAAGCAGTATTATAATACATAATGGAATCCCTTGGAAGTAGGCTCTAATTGTTATCCAATAATTTTAACTAAAATTTTACCATGAACAGTATCGTTTTAATCATAAACAATAACTAGCTTGCAATCTCAATTGTAAGTAAAACACCATACCAACACAAATAATCTTTAACATAGCCCCAAGGTCGTACTAGTAGTAAGACACTAGGTACCAAGTGAATAAGAAAAATATGATCTAAAACCACCAAACCCGCCCCTGCCCCCGGTTTCTAAAGCATGCTGGAACCCTAGAGGAAGAAAAGAAAACTCTTAGCCTTTGTGTGTATAGACTCCTAAAATTTTAGGTTAATTTTAAGTTTGATTTTAGAATTAAAAGTCAACCGAAAACTTAAAGGTCAACAAAAGTCTAGTACAAACCCTAGGATTTAGATCTGACATTATCGTATTCTTTAACCCTAGAAAAAAAAGTTGAGATAATTAGTGATAATAGTTCATAATAACTTGAGGAAACATAAAAATATCATATTCGCGAATTTGGAGTATCCTTCGACTCAAACGAGATCAGTTCTCGAAAATCGTGTCTCGAAGCCCAGAATAATAAAAATATTCTGATAACACTGTTGGGACCCATTTAATACAAGGATTTCAAAAATATCAGTTTTCGTAATTTTTCGATCATTAAAAATAATAGATATCGTAATTATACATGTATTTTCCTACTACCAGTATTTTACTAGTCACATCTATTTTACATTACACTATTCATTACTATTAAACTATTTATTTATCTCTACTTTTTCTAACACGTACTCTTACAATACCATAACATATTATCTTTACTTTTTACCTTTCTCATAACTTTATATCATATCTATCTTACATATTATTACTTTTAATACACAAAATTACAAAAAATCAAATCTCTCTTCCCCTTTACCAAGCATGGCCGGTGCCCCTTTTTCTCTCTTCCTCTCAATTTTTTTTCAATTTTTCTTTAATTAAATCACTCAAAATTCACTCCCCATTTTCTTATAAATACCCCCTCCTCTTTCACTTCATTCACACATCTTCTACTCACAAATTTTACTCTCAAAACTCTCTTCAATTCCCCTCTTAACTTCCATCTCAAAACTCTAAAATTCTCTCAACAAAACCCTCTTCTTCTTTTTTATAAACACATTAGGTCAGAATTTTTTTACATTTTCTTACCATGTTATGTAACTTTACATGATCATGGTGTGCATTTCCTAAACTTAATGTTAAGGAAGCTACACTATGTTCATGTATTGTTCTTGTTCATGAAAATATATTTATGTATCTCTATGTCGTTATTTTACTTTTGCTCATATTATTGATTTTATGTTAATCCTTTATATATATATATATATATGTAACTAGATATAAGTATGTACTAATATATAACTTTAGAGCATATAAGCTCATTCTTATTTATTTACTTCCAAGTAATACAATTTATTTATTTATATCATGTTATTTTAAGACTAGTCTCTAGTCTTAGACTTTTCCTCATCAAGTCAAAACAACATATTTGCTTTCTTTCTTATTTTTCTTTTGGGACTAGTCCATTCTTATTCCCAGGATACCTTGATGAAGCTAAGGTTCCCAATACTTGACATATTTCTTTACTTGCTTATTTTATTATCATTATGTTTTTCTT
Source organism: Combretum micranthum (assembly GCA_024138025.1). NCBI lineage: Eukaryota > Viridiplantae > Streptophyta > Magnoliopsida > Myrtales > Combretaceae > Combretum > Combretum micranthum. The sequence continues at coordinate 93,981 of JAMXBD010002810.1, read as the reverse complement.
ATGTTTTTGTAATTCTATGATTTCATATTCATGATCATGCATGAACAAATTGATTTTGTCTCAACAAGTTAAAGAAGGAAAAAATTTTCTCAAAATAGAAGTTCATATAAAAATAAATGTTGTCATGAAGGAAGTAATTTTTCATAAAAACTTAGGAATTTATCTTAACAAATCTTTTCTAGAGGAGTTCATTATAAACATAGGAATTTATCTTAACAAATCTTTTCTAGAGGAGTTCATTATAAACATAGGAATTTTATACAATACATACATACACTTTACAAAGTCATAAAATAGAAATGAATTCTTGATTTAACAAAAGTTTTACTAAACTTCACTTTTCATCAATACTTTGAATAGATTAGTTTGGTAAACACCAAGAAATCCCTTTTCATAAAAGTAAAATGATCTTATGAAATAAGATTAATGAACAAATCACTTCTTTAAAGTTATTACTACTTTCAAAAGAATTAGGAACTAAGCATAAACAATTTAGAAAATGGAAATCATTCTTTTGAAATTTAAAAAGACTAAAGAAAAGACAATACTCATTCAAAACGACTTGAGAAAGTTTCTAGTAAACTAAAAAGGAAATTTCAAAAGTCTTACTTTTCCAAAGTTTTAGAAGACTTTACTTTTATCAAAAATTTATGGTTGAGACAACTTCATTAATTTCATGTATTTAACATGAGTAAATGAATAAATATTATACTTTTCAAAGGTCTTACAACTATTATAATATCTATTTCTTTGATTCAAGTTTTTGTAAAAAGAAGAAAGTAAGTTTTATAAAATTCGCAGTGAATCTGATCACACTGTTTCGGAGCTCAAACGACTTAATTGAATGAAAATAGTTTTAGAATTGGATAGATCTTTCCGAATTGGTAGAAAACGGTATATTATATGCGTAATTCCGAGTTAAAATGACCAAGTTATGGCTATTTTAAGTTGGAATTACTCTTTATGCGAATTTTAGCGATTTTATGACATAGTCTTTGATATGTACCATAGAATCAACAAGAAATACTCATTATGGGTATTCCTCTTGATTAGGTGATCTCGAGGAGGATTGTTCATATCCGGAAGATTATTACGATTAGTGGAATTTTCGATCGACTCATCCCTCAGGAAAAAGTTGTCACCATAGCTGAGTGAGTCTACACCCTTTTATTTCTCATACTTATGATTTTGTTTGTAAATTTAGTTGTATTAGAAATTAAGCGAAAGAATATTAAGTATATCGGAGCATGAATTGCTTGTAATAAAGTTGTATGTGTACTATTACATTGAAGTGTTTAAAATTGGTTGCTCACTTAAAAGAAAATTAAAATATAAACGATCAGACTTTAATTAAGAAATTATGCATGCACTTCATATTTTAAGTCACATTGTATTCGTTATTATACAATTGGTGGAACAAGTGTATGATAGTGGTGGTAGACATGATCGGTATATCATGTAAGTGGCGAGTAGGAGCTGGTGGTAAGAACTACATCAATTGGTGGCTAGTAGGAGCCTGTAATAACTATAAGTTTTTTTATAGCATATAGGAGCTGGTAAGATCTATAAAAATGTTTTTCAACAAAGTTTTGGCCGTAATTGGCCTGAATACCAAACCCCGAATGAAAAGCGTAATTCATTCAACATATGATTCTCGAAAAGTCATATGTCTTGTGTGCTCATGTGTTTGATGCATTCCATTTGCTTGACTAATTAACTTAGTTGACATTTTACTTCAAGTATGAATTTTGGAATTTACTCACTAAGCCATAAGCTTACGCCCCTATAGTATTTGCATTATCAGGAATACCTATTTTTGTACCCGAGGTTCCTCATATCCGCGTAATTATTCTTTTGAAGTTTTTGGAGGAAATCTACTTGAAGATTTATATTAGAATTCCTTTGAAATATTCGATGTGGTGTTTAAAGATTGTAAATATTATTTCGATCTTTGGGATTTAGCAGGGGTATGCCCCTAAGAAATCATGTAATAGACCTTTGGTTATTAATTTTATGATCTACTTTATTTCTGGATTCTTGTATGTTCATTTTTACTTGCTTAGACTATACTTCCTAAAAGCATCTCCTATTACCGTGCTAGATGCTTTACATATAATACTAAAACTTTCGCTTGACGGAGACAGTCATTCTTGAGTCTTGATATTATATGTGGCGGGCTGCCAGTTTAGGGTATCCTTTGGGGCGTGACTGTGTGCGTGTGTGTGTGCGTGCGTGCGCGCCAAGACCATAAGAAGAATAGCGCTTCAATTTCTAGAGATCCGTATTTTAAAATTATTGTAGTGGAACAAAGCATAGATCCAAGCGTTTCAATGAATCATCAAGAGGATTAGAAAAACAACCTTTCTTGCTGTCAAAGAAATGCAGATCTACACGAGATATGTAATATGTTGGATGTAGGTATTGCTTTTTCCCAAATATCTTCTACCTGTAGGGATGGTAAATGGGTCGAGCCATGCCATCCGCATGCTAAATTTTGCGTGTTTTGTGTGTTGCGCACTTTTGCGTGCATGGCCCATTCGTGCTGGGTTGCATCGCACACCGTGCTTTGTGTGCATTTTTTTTGTATGTCATACTATGCCGGCCCAGTAATTCATGTGTCATGTTGCATACCCAGCGTATAGGTTTATGTGCCTTCAATGAGGTCCAATTTTACACGATTTTTCGTTTTTTTATTGTTTTTGACTTGCGGTTTTTTTCGATGTTTTTGGAATTTTAATTAAACTAATTATTCAAATCATTTACAAATAAATTATTGATTGTAACATTTAACATAAATAAAATTTAGATAATTACAAAAGTAATATTTTTAACTCTATTAATAATAATATGCATTACATTATTATTTACATTAATAGGAAAAAAAAAGTAATTAATTTAATTTAATTTTAAAAAATGGTGCAAATGTGATGATTGGCCACATTACTGTCCACCTTTATCATCTCAGCATCACTCGGGGGTTGATGGTGATACAATGGTTGTGGTCCTTATGGGGGTAGTGGTGGAGGATGCACCGCTTAATAACCTGCTGTTATGAGGGTTATGGTCTTTGTTCGCCTTGAAATAATATGTTAACAGTAATACAATTGAAATGATTTTAAAAAGATAAAATATACTAAATATATTATATTTTTTAAGAAGATAAATATATTTAATTAAAATAATAAAAATAATTTATTTAAATACAATTTAAAGTAAATAAAAAATAAATCACTATTTTTATATTATTATTAAAAAATTGCATATAAATTAATTATTATTGCAATGTTATTTGATAATTTCTTTTCTTTTATTTCTTAAAAAATATTGAAGTTAATATGTTAATTGTAATACAATTCAGATCATTTTAAAAAGATAAAATATACTAAATATATTATAATTTTTAAGAAGACAAATATATTTAATTAAAATAATTAAAATAATTTATTTAAATACAATTTAAAGTAAATAAAAACATAAATCACTATTTTTGTATTATTATTAAAAAAATGCATATAAATTAATTACTATTACAATATTATTTGATAATTTCATTTTCTTTTATTTCCTAAAAAATATTGAAGTTAATATGTTAATAGTAATACAATGAAATCATTTTAAAAAGATAAAATATACTAAATATATATTATATTTTTTAAGAAGACAAATATACTTAATTAAAATAGTATAATAATTTATTTAAATATAATTTAAAGTAAATTAAAAAAATAAATCATTATTTTAAAAGTAAATTAAAAAATATATCACTATTTTTATATTATTATTTTTTAAAAATGCATATAAATCAATTACTATTACAATATTATTTTATAATTTCATTGTCTTTTATTTCCTATACAAGTAAACAATATTAAAGTTAATATGTTAATAGTAATACAATTAAAATCATTTTAAACAAATAAATTTACTAATAATATATTATATTTTTAAAAAGACAAATATATTTTATTAAAATAATAAGAATAATTTATTTAAATACAAATTAAACTAAATTAAAAAAAATCAATATTTTTATATTACTATTTTAAAAAAAGGCCCACGTGTTGGTCCGCATGCCTTGCGTACGATGCCGTGCCGGCCCACTTATTTCGCTTGCCTCACGTGCCGCGTGCTTAGCGTGACATGTGTTGACCCACGCGTGCTCTTTTTTTTGTCTTTTTCCTTTGCATGTTGTGCCAGGCCTGACCATGCCTATCTACCAGTAACCACATGAATGAACAACGAACACGGGTATGCTAGTGCCCTTCTCACTTTCTTCAATTGTCTAATGTGTTTCTGTAAACTTCATAATCATAGAGTAATAATTTCTTTTGCAGGTTCTCATTGTCTTTATTTACTTCCTTCCAAACCAAGTGATCCGGATTGGCTGGTGATGTAAAGAAAAATCAATGTTGAGATTTGAAAGTTGGATTGAAAATTATTATGTAGATATTGAAAAGTTAAAGGATCAGTAGAATGCTATGCATGCCAAGTAATTTGTGTTCAGTTGATAAAAGAAAAGTATTTGTCGTCGATGTACAAATATATATTTGTCATATTATTTATTCATTCTCCCTTCCTTACCTTCCCCACACAACCCCACCAAAGTTTATAGAGTAATAGATATTTTATTTAATAATATGGGAAAAAGTCTATTTGTCCTCAATGTACAAAGAGTATCTGGGTGTTTTTCAATATGTTCCTAGTTGTACACCTTTGGCAAAACTTAAAATCAAAGTTGTGAGTCCTTTTCAGTTTTTGTGAATCAAGTTCTAATATTTCCTAAGAATATGAAATCAATTACTTTAGGATCTCACTTATTGTCACCAAGAAAATGTTATAGTTATTCATATATTTATTTATTTTTATAATGTATATCACATCCAACTTGAAGGGTTTGGATTGAGAACATTTTGATATTTTGGATAGTCATATTAAGTTGTTAGAAATTTATACATTGAAAGGTTATCATGTCCTCTCCTGTGTTTGCTTCCTCTAAGGATGTCTAAATCAATTTTCAACAAAGAAACAAAAACGACATCTCTAGGATGAATACAACCATGGACTTCATCCTTCTGCTGACTATCAATTATCTTATAAGTACTCCTTATTGATGAATGTACCAAGGCCTATGAATTTGCACTTTTTGCAGATGACTCCATGAATCCTTTATGCAGTGACGTAGTGTAAAGCGTTCAAACAAGAATTGAAAGAACAACAAGTCTTTTCAAAGAGAAAGGTTCTCTAAAATTAGGGTTTCAATAGATAAAAATTACTTTTCCCAAACAAAAGACCTAAAGACTAAATATAGTCTCAAGAGATAAGAGAAAATATAAAATAAACAATAAGTACGAAAAAGATAAAAGTTGGCACAAATTAAAAGAAGACCAGCGGCTTTGAATTTGTCTTGTTTGGCTTACATGCTACGCCGACCTTTAGGCCAACAGCTTTGGGGACAACGTTGGGGGTTGTTGGTGGGGGTTATTGGTGAAGGCCGGTAGCATTAAAGCGGCCTTTGCCTATCTTCCGCTCCATCCTCGATTTCCTTCTATTAATCAAATATATCTTCGCAATCTCATGCGCATCAATCTCCTCCACTTGACAAAAACTCATCCTTAAGTTGTTGGGATGGTCCGGATAAAGAGGCTCTTCTGAATCATAAAACTTAGATAAATCCGCCACATTAAATATTTTAGAAATTCCCAAGCTATCAGGTAAATCCACTATATATGCATTGCTGTTGATACATTGCAACATCTAATATGGACCATATTTCTTTGGTTTAAGCTTATTGTAGATACCAACAAGAAATCTTCTTTGTGCAAGAAACCATAACTGACCACTTGAAACGTCTCATGCCTCTTGTGTTTAGCAGCTTGCTTATATTGCTTATTCGCTTCTTCTAACTGTTGTTTCACCTCCTTCTACACATCTACCACTTGTTCCGCTATATGCTTGGCTGGAATATTAACATTTTCTCCTTTAGGTAGCTTAAGTAAATCAAGAGTATGCTGTGATACCTTAGTGTAGGCAACTGAGAAAGGAGACTGTCCAATAGCACTATGAACTGTACTATTATAAGCAAACTCTACCTGTGGTAGGATAATGTCCCATTGCTTCAGTCTATCTCCACAAAGACTGCGAATTAAATTTCCTAAAGTCCGGTTGATCGTTTCTGTTTGGCCATTAGTTTGTGGATGGGCTATACTGCTGAACTGCAAAGAAGAATCAAACAGCTTCCACAATTCCTCCAAAAGTAACTCAGGAACTTGCTATCTTGATCAGAAGTGATGCTTTTAGGAGCTTCATGTAAACGAACGACCTCCTCGAAGAACAACCTAGCTACACCAACTGCATCAGTAGTTTTCCTGTATGGAATAAAATGTGACATTTTGGAAAACTTGTCAACAACCACAAAAATAGAATCAACTCCTTTTTATGTACGTGGCAATCCTAACACAAAGTCCATGGACAAATCCTCCCAAATATGTTCAGATGTTGGTAAAGGCATGTATAGTCCAGTATTCTTGGACTGGCCCTTTGACCTCTGACTGACATAACACCTTTCTACAAATCTACTCACATCTCTCCTGAGTTGTGACTAGTAAAACCTCTCCTTCATTGTAGGGATGCAACTGGGCAGGTCGTTATAGAGTACCCGACCCAGCCCAATCTGCTAAAAATCTTATAGGATCAAACCCTCTAGGATTATGGGATGGGTTTAGGAAAAAATTTTGTGACCTTGTAGGGTCACGGGTCAGGTTCGAGTCATAGTTATGACCCTATAGGGTCAACCCAACCCGTTAAGATTAATTAAAAAAATAATTTTATAACATCAAAACTTTGATATATCCGATTTTTATTATTTTTATAGTTTTATAATTGTATGATTTATTTTTTTGTCTCATTGAGAATGTCATTCTTTTTTTATAATTAATAAGAGATAATATTTGTATTTATATATCTATGTCAATCCTCAAGTAAAGTAAATTCTACTATGTTATGGTACAAATTGATTATCATACATCGAAAATCAATTATCTAACTTATTGACTTCTTTCTTTTTTTATATGTAGTTTTACCATCAAATGAAAAGAAATTGGAACAAATAAGTAAAATGAAGAATATATCATGAAGATAAGTAGATAAATGATAAATAAAAAAGAATAAAAAGAAAAAAAAAAAGAAAAAAGTGTAAAATAAAATCGGGTCAACGGGGCGAGGGCGGGTCAGGACCATAACCCTATAGGGGCGGGTTAGGGAATTGCATATAAAACCCTATAAGGTCACGAGTTGAGTTTGGGTAACTCTATAGGAAAGCGGGTCGGGTTCGGGTTTTATATGACCCATCCTAAACCCGCCCCGGTTGCATCCCTATTCACTGCTACTAGTGTCTTATCATGCCCCAAATGACCAAACAATCCTCCCCATGGAGATCAATAATCACCTTCCGTCTTAGTGAAGTTCTTGGTAGACATAGTTGTTCTCATGCATCAGATAACCATCATTTAAATAAAACCTAGAAATAGGATGATTATTTGATACCTGGTGCCATATTTAAGAAAATCCTGTCATGTACATACTCATCTTTAAGCTGCTTAAACCCCAAAATCTCCTGACTCAAGGTTAGCAACAAAAGGCTCGTCTGCTCAAAGCATTTGCGCTTTATTTTGGGCTCTGTTTATGTTGTGATCTGAAAGGAAACTTCTATAGGAATTGACACCATCTCGCATGCATGTCATTGCTTATCCTCTTCTGACTATTCAAACACTTCAGGGTCTCATGATCTGAAAATAGCACAAATTCCTGCCCAATCAGATAATGCTCCCAGGTCTTAAGAGCATGCACTAAGAATAAAATTCATTATCATAAGTGTTCCACTTTTGTCTGGCATTACTAAGTTTCTCACTAAAAAATACAATGGGCCTTTTCTCTTGGGATAGAACCGCTCTTATGCCCACCCCACTGGCATTACAATCCACTTCAAATAACTTCTTAAAGTTTAGGAGGGTAAGTACAGGTGCAGTACTCAATTTCTCCTTCAAGATTGCAAAGCTAGTGGTTGCCTTATCATTCCATAGGAACTTTCCTTTCTTCAAATACTCTGTTATGGGTGTAGTAATAGTGCTAAAATTCCTGATAAACCTACAATAGAAAGTTGCTAAACCATGAAAGCTTCGCAACTCGAAGACATTTTTTAGGAGTGGGCCACTCTCTAATTGCCTGCACCTTTCCTTCATCAACCCGTATACCATCAATCAAAACAATAGAACCCAAAAAGAGTAATTCATTTGTCATGAAGCTACACTTCTTAAGGTTAATATATAACTTATTCTCCTGCAAGGCTGTCAGTACACTCTTCAAATGCAATAAGTGCTCATCCTTATAAGAACTTTAGATCAAAATATCGTCGAAGTAAACCACTACAAATTTACCCATAAAAGGTTTTAGTACCTGGTGCATTAACCGCATGAATGTACTTGGGGCATTGGATAGCCCGAATAGCATGACTAACCACTCATACAAACCTTCCTTCGTCTTAGAGGCAGTCTTCCATTTATCACGAGGCCTGATTCTAATTTGATCGTATCCATTCTTCATATCGATCTTGGAAAACCATTTAGCCTCATGTAACTTGTCAAGCATGTCATCCAACCGTGGTATTGGAAATTTGTATCCCATAGTGATCTTGTTTATAGCCTTGTTATCTACGCACATTCTCCAGCTTCCATCCTTCTTAAGCGTGAGCAAATCCGGAACTACACATAGACTCATACTCTCTTGTATCAAACCATTCCTTAATAGCTCCTCAACCTTCTCTTTGAGAATCTCACTCTCCTTTGGGTTCATCCTGTAATGAGGCAAATTAGGGAGACTAGCCCGAGGATTACAAGGTTTATTTGGTGTTGGATGTCCCTCAATGGTGGTTACCCAGCTGGGATATCATTTGGCATCAACCCTTTGAATTCCTGCAACAAAGGGTGTACTAATTCTGATTGCTTCTTCACCTGCAACTCAGCATTATTCATTAGGACTTGTTTTATAATTAAGGCATGCACTTGCTTAGTTTCTTTCATCTTAGCCTCAAAATCCTTCACCACAGACAAAATAATACTCTTATCTGGTAAAGCAGTCTTGTCTTTTAGTGGTAGTAAAGTGTATTTCACTCCTTCCCTTTCTAATTTATACACATTACTCTTTCCTGAGTGTTGTGCATCTACATCATATTGCCATGGCCTACCAAACAGAAGGTGGCATACATCCATATCAACCACATCACAATACATATCATTATATTTACCTATGGAGAATGGAACCTTATAGCGTTCCATCACTTCAATTTTTCCAGTAACTGATTTAATCTACCCCAAAGTGTAGGGATGTGGATGTTTCTCCATGGGCAATTTCAGTTTTTGCACTATCTTCTTCCCTATTATGTTTTCACAACTACCACTATCAACATTTACACCAAACATCTCACCGTCAATAATGCATCTAGTTTTTAACAACTGGTGGTGCTGAGTATGATCTTTCATCTTCGATGTCAACATCAACCTCCGGATGACATACACCTCTTCTTCTTCCTCATCATATTCCTCCTCTTCATCTCCATCAGCTTCACAATAGACCCCTTCATCATCATCTTCTCTTTTTACAATATTAACAATCTTCCTCTTAGGACATTCATTAGATCTATGTCCCGGTTGACCACGTCAAAAGCACTTCCCAACAATTGGTTTCGCATAAGGATTATCTACTTTCCTACCCTCTTTCTCCTATCCCTCATTCATAGGATGCTTTCCTGCGATTTTATCTTCCGGAGTTATACTCTTTGTATTAAATCCACGATTCGATTGTTCCTCTACCTCTTTGCCCTTCTCCTTAGACCATGAAGTCGATCTATATCCCCCAAAATTTCTATTCCCACACTCTTGCTGCATTAAATCGGCCTTCAGTGCTAAATTTTTTGCTTCAATCAAAGTGCGGATAACCTGTACTCCTATTTTGTCTCGCAAGACTGGTTTCAATCCTTCCAAATACCGAGCCACCTCTTGACCTTCAAACTCTAAAGGATTGTTCCTTTCTGGTAGCCTAAAAAACTTAGTAGTAAATTCATGAACAGATCTATTGCTTTGCTGGCACCTCTAGTATTGCTAGAAAAGAATTTACTTGTAGTTTGGTGGTAGGAATTCCATCTTCATTAGATATTTCATTTGGTACCAAGTACGAACTAGACCCTTTCCTTCTTGCTCTCTCCTATGTTGAATCCACTCCCACCATACAGAAGCCATCCTCTTCAAATGACATGCCACTAATCTAACTCTTCTTTCGGGAGGAGTCTCCGCATAATCAAAGAATCGATCAACATCTACAGCCTAGTCTAAAAACTCTTCAATCCCAAGATTCCCATTAAAATATGGAATATCAACCTTTAATAAAAAATCTCCACCATTCCTATCATCATAACCATCTCTCCTATGCCCACCATACTGCTGATAATGGATATTCCCTGTGTCCCTATCATCATAATCATTCCTTCTTCGACCACCGTAGGGTGGATTGCAAGTGAATCGAGGTGGTTCTACATCGCTTTCTTTCGAATCTTCATCATAAATAGGTTGTCTACGAGCAAGAAGTGGTCTGTCAATAGTTTTCCCATGAGCTACATTGTCCATTGGTCTTCTATTGTCATTCCATCTCCTGTTAGCGTCGATTCCATAAGCATCCAGATGATCTACAATCTCTTCAAAACATTTCTCGAAATGCTAGAACATGTGATTCATCCACTGCTCTAAACGTTACTCCAATCATTGCAACGCTTCGTCCCCCTGCGGGGCTCTACTCCCCTAAACACCGTCACGGAGAGCATTGCTATCGTTGTCAATAGTCATCCCGCTTTGATACCACATGACACAACGTAAAGCATTTAAACAAGAATTGCAGGAATAGCAAGTGTCTTCAGAGTGAAAGGCTCTCTAAAATTAAGGTTTCAATAGATAGAATATTACTTGTCTCAAACAAAAGACCTGAAAGACTATATATAGTCTCAAGAGATAAGGGAAAACATAAAATAAATAATAAAGTATGGAAAAGATAAAAGCTGGCACAAATTAAAAGAAGGCCGGCGGCCTTGAATTTGTCTTGTTTGGCCTACATGTAAAGGTTGGCGGCTTTAGGGACAATGCCGGCAGCGTTAGTGGTGAAGGCCAGTGGTGTTAAAGCCGGCCTTTGCCTGTCTTCTACTCCATCTTCGATTTCTCTCTATTAATCAAATATATCTCCGCAATCTCGTCCACATCATATAATAAGTTTCTTGATGATGACATAAATACGGCCCAACATTCTCCGCTAGATACAAGCGCCTCTTTAGGAATATTTGATGTACCTGACAGAGTTAGGGTTAAACGAGTCCAATTCGCTCAAGATGAAATGTCTTTAATGTGGGTACCTTAGAGAAATGTTTTTATAATCAAAACCATCGGACCAAATTTGGGTTATCATCTCCTCCACACTCATTTGTCAAAGATGTGGAAAGAGGCAGGCCAATTTAAGTTGATTTCAGCTGGTCAAGGTTTCTATATTGTGAAATTTCCTTCCTCTCTAGGAGCACAATTTATCACCAAGAATGGTCCATGGTTTGTCAATGACCAATTTCTTGCAATCCGTAAATGGACACCGGATTTTACTCCTTCAGCAGAAATAATCGATTCTATAACAGTTTCGATTCAAATTAATGGCCTTCCCTCGGAGTATTACTCAAAAATTGGTTAACTAAAAATTGGGAGTGCACTGGGTCGAGTCCTTTGATATGATGCATTTACCATTGGCGCGGATAGAGGCCGTTTTGCTCGGCTATGTATTTAGATTAATTTCTCTACCCCACTCACACATGCAGTTATCACTGGTGAGAAAGAATACCATGTCCAATATGAAGGACTTCCTAAACTATGCACCAACCGTGGCTGCATTGGATGCTCCAATTGTACCTTATCTACTATAACTAAATCCAACCCAAGTCTAGTCTACAAGCTAACCCAACTAAGGCTGCTCAAGTGCCTTACGGCAACTGGCTGATCGTGGACCTTCATAAAAGATAACCCCAAACTCAACGTCAAGCATCTGGTAATTTAGAAGGTCAACAGACTACCATCTCTCAACCTTCTACATCTCGTACATTACCAACTTCCCGAGATAACTTTAATGCCAATAAAAAAGACCTACTGACAGTCCTAGAGACGCCAGTTACATGTCCGCCTACTTCAGTGATGGTTGTAGAGTAACGAGTATTCCTTCCGCCATTGATACCGAGAGAGAAAACATAAAAGAAGGAAAACAGAATGTAATGAACTGAAATTTTGTTGTATTCTGTAACTAACTGTGTACAAGAAGTATTTATATAAAATAAGTTACAGCTCAGCTACAGCTCATTATACATAAAGAATATAATCTCAATATCCCCCCCTCAAGTTGGTGCTTCAACAAGACCCAACTTGGAAATAGCATGAAGCAAAGCAGCAGTAGAAACAGGCTTTGTAAGAAAATCCGCCAGCTGATGGGAAGAAGAAATATAACTAGTAGAAAGAAAACCTTTAGAAATCTGATCACGAACAAGATGAATATCAACTTCGATATGTTTAGTTCTGCCATGTTGACATGGATTGGCAGCAATCATCAAAGCCGATTTACTATCAGAATGGAGAAAAATGGCAAAGTAAAATCAACCATCAAATCATGAAGAATATAAGTGATCCAAAGTAGCTCTTTAGTAACAAAAGCTAAACTCCGATACTCAGCTTCAGCGGAAGAAGTAGCCACAGTACCTTGTTTCTTTGACTTCCATGAAACCAAGGAATCACCAAGTTTAATACAAAAACCAGAAACAGATTTTCTATCGAGGGGACAAGATGCCCAATCAGCATCAGAATAAGCAACGGGCTGTAACGAAGATCAGGAAAGAAAGTCCAAGAGAAGCAGTGGATTTCAAATACCGAAGTAAATGAAATAAAGCATCCAAGTGGGAGGAACGTGGCAGAGCTAAAAACTGACTTAAACGATGAACAGGGAATGAAAGATCCGGTCGTGTAAGTCCAAGATATAACAGACGACCAACCATACTGCGATAGAAACTAGGATCAGAGAGGATATGACCAGTTTCATTATCAAGTTTGCATCCATGGGCAAAAGGTGTAGAAACAGGTTTACATGCTGTCAAACCAGCATCAAGAAGAATATCCAGAATGTACTTGCGTTGATGAAGAAGAATGCCATGAGAATCTCGATAAATCTCTAGTCCAAGAAAAAAACGAGCTTCACCCATATCTTTAATAGTGAACATGGCATCTAATTTCAGTTTCAAATTGCTGATGCAAGTTAAACTAGTACCAGTTAAAGGATGTCATCAACATATACCAAAACCACAAGAAAATCCACCCCATCATGTCTAGTAAAAAGAGAATAGTCATGATAAGATTGTTTAAAGCCCTGTTTCAACAAAAATTGAGTGAGTTCACAATTCCATTGCCTTGAAGCCTGTTTTAAACCATACAAGGACTTCTTAAGACGACATACTTGATGAGGAGCAGCTTTGACATAACCTTGAGGAGGAATCATATAGATTTCCTCATTAAGATGCCCATGAAGAAAGGCATTATTAACATCAACTTGATGAATTGGCCAACCTTTGGAACTTGCTAAAGCAAGTACAATACGAACCGTACCCAACTTGGCTACAGGAGAATAAGTATCATGATAATCTTCTCCTTCCTTTTGAGTATAACCTTTGGCCACTAAACGAGCTTTAAACCGATCCACACTACCATCCGGTTTAAACTTGGTCCTATAGACCCACTTACATCCAATAGCCTTTTTCCCTTGAGGGAGAGTAAGTTCCCATGTATCATTTTTCTCTAAAGCTGCCAATTCTGATTGCATAGCATCAACCCAAGATTGATGTTCAATTGCTTGTGAATAAGAGTGTGGTTCCATGATAGTGAAAACATTAGCTAATGAATGCACAAAAGAAGAAGAATAAAAGGTAAAAGTGTTTGTGTCAAATAAAGGATGCACATGTGCTGCCATAGAATCATGAGAAGGATCATGTAAAGTATGTACATAATCTTGTAACCAACTTGGTAATTTCCTTGATCGAGTAGATCTTCTTGTTGAAGATTCAGAGGTAGTAGAGGAATGTTGAACAGAATCAAATGGTTGAACAGACCAAAGAAGGACAAACAGAAGTATTAAGACGAGATGTTGCATGAACTGGATCAGAAAAATTAGAATCTACAGTATCATCAAGGACAGAATCAATATGAATATCAGATTGAGAAATCTGTGGCAAAGATGAATCTGTCATAGGGACTGAAAGATCCTTAAAAGGAAAAATGTGTTCATAAAACAACACATCTCTACTAACAAGAATTTGTGCATTTTCAATGTCATAGAGTTTATATGCCTTTTGTCCTTGTTGATAACCTAAAAACACACATTTGTGTCCTCGTGAATCCAATTTATCTCTTTGGTGAAGGAATGGAAGAATAACATAGACAGCCAACAACTTTTAAGTGTGAATAATCTGGTGGATGACCAAATAACACTTCAAAAGGGTTTTCCAACCTAACAATGACATAGGCATGCGATTGATTAGATATGTAGCTGTTAAAAGACACTCACTCCAAAAGGATTTTGGAAGATTAGCATGTAATCTCAAAGCACGAGTTGTATCTAAGAGATGTCTATGTTTCCTTTCCACTCTACCATTTTGTTGGGGTGTGTAAATGGTAGTTCTTTGATGTACAATACCAAGATTATCAAACAAGGATTGAGTATTATGCGATAAAATTCTGATCCATTATCAGTTCGCACAAATTTAGGAATAAGATGGAAATGATTCTGAACATACATAAAAAATTTATGCAAGTAATGAGAGACTTGAAATTTGTTTCTCAAAAGGAAAGTCCATGTGCACCTACTATAATCATCTAAAATGGTTAAGAAGTAGTGTGCACCAGTAATAGACACAATCCTATAAGGACCCCAAAGATCAATATGAAGCAAATGAAAAGCATATGGAGACTTATTTGAACTGTTTTCAAAAGGCAAATGATGAAGTTTTGCTTTGTTACAAGCATCACAGACAAAATCAGAGATAACAAAGGACTCATAACCCGGCAAATGTTTAAGTTTGGATAAAGAAGTATGTCCCATCCTAGCATGAAGTAATTGAACAGAAGATTCATTTGTACAAACAGAAACAGATCTAGAAAGATTACATGGAAAGGAATCATCAAGGCTGTTACAAGAATTTAGCACATACAGTCCATGAACTTCTTTAGCCTTTGAAACAATGACTTTAGTGTTCGGGTCCTGAAATAGACAACATGCTTGGTTAAAAGCAACTTCCAATTGGTTACGTTTAAGAACTTTGCTAACAGATAGCAAGTTATGAGTGAAATCGGGTATATAGAAAACATCATACAAAATTAAGTGGGATTTAATTGTATACAACTGATGATGTGAACAAATTTCACATTACCATCTGGTAAACGAATGGTGATAGGTGTTTGGAGAGTAACTTTGTGTGTAAGAAGTTGCAAATATGGTGTCATGTGATCCGTAGCTCCCATGTCTACTATCCATGATCCCACACTAATTTTCACTACATTAGAACAAGTACTCAAATTGAATACCATACCTGCAGAATCCAATGAATAAATTGCATTTACTGAGCTAGATCCTGCAATCTGATTTGAATCTTCTTTATTCTGCATCAGTTTCATCATCTGTTTGCACAAGGTGTGCAACATCTGAGAATCTACATTCATATAACTATCCATAGGATCAGGAACACAATCGAATGGACTGTCCATCATCTGCCCTGCATTATTCACATTAGCTACTGATGAATGCATATTTCTATGACCTTTGATTTTTCTACCTTTGTACCATTCCGGATATCCAATAATCTGGAAGCAATTCTCAATGGTATGACCTTCTCCTCTACAATGTTTGCATATAAGCTTTCCCTTCACTTTCCTTTTATCATTCACGAATTTAGATCCTTCCCTTGCAACTACAAAGGCATTGCTGTCTGTCTCCATAAGCATTGTAACCTCTCTCTGTTTTTCAATTTGTTGCACCAAATAAAATGCTCGACTGACAGAAGGAAGAGGTTCCATAGACAAGATTTGGTTTCTCACATGTTCATATGAATCACATAAACCCATTAAAAATTGAATTAACTTGGTTTGTGACTCAAAATCCATTAGTCTTTCTTTCAAACAACAAGTGCAGTATGCTAAATGTCCACAAGTACAAACAGGATACGCATTTAAAGCCTGCAATTCATCCCATGCCTTTTTGAGCCGATTATAATATTGACTAACAGACAAAGTTCCTTGCTTGAGATTACATATCTCATGCTGCAATTGATATATCATAGGACCGTTCGATTGACCGTATTGTTCAATCACTTGATCCCAAATTTCTTTAGATGATTGACAGTACAAGAAGTTTTGAGACAGTTCAGGAGTCATTGAGCTTAAAAGCCAACATTGAACCATATAATCGCATTTATTCCACTTCTCTAATGCAATTGGATTATCAATAGGCTTCGACACAGATCCTTCAACAAAACCTAATTTAGATTTTGCACCTAAAGCCATCTTGACTGATCTATGCCAAGAAACAAAGTTTGATCCACTAAAAATGATATTTCCAAGACTCATATTCGGATTTTCTGAAGCAGAGAGATACATCGCATCATACATATTCGATTCGTTTCCAGCCATGAGAGAAACAAGATGCGAAGAAATCAGAAAACTTACAAGAATATGGATAGATTCAGAAGACCCGCTCTGATACCATGTAGAGTAACGAGTATTCCTTCCACATTGATACCGAGAGAGAAAACAGAAAAGAAGGAAAACAATGTAATGAACTGAAATTTGTTATTCTGTAACTAACTGTGTACGAGAAGTATTTATATAAAATAAGTTACAGCTCAGCTACAGCTCATTATACATAAAGAATATAATCTCAATAATGGTTACACAAATGAATCGACCTCAAGATACTGAGGAGTCAAGGGAATTGAATGTTTCGGGTACAAGAGCATTGAATAAAAAAAACCCCTCTTCTTCGCTCATGAACGTGACACCTGACACACAGATTGTGACAACATCTTCCAATATTAACAGCTTACCCCACTTGCCACGACTTAGTGGTATCAAGAAAAAAGCTCGTAACCATGCCAACGGTTAACATAACACTAGGAATAAGACTTCTCCACCCAGTATCTGGAGTACCGAGACTCAATGAAAGACAAATCTTTTGGTAGATCAGAGGGAGTTTCAGTAACTCTCTTTTCCAAGTTCATGTGGATGTGACAAGAGTAATGGTGATGGACCTTCCTCTAAGACAACGCAACCAAGTGCCACTAGTAACTTATCAGGACACCTTCCACAATGGCCGAATGTTTATGGACCACTTGGTTCAAATGATCACCATCCGAGAGGGGGAGATCAGATGTTCATAACCATGTCTAGAGAACCGAACTTTCTGACCCCTCGCATTATTACCGATGAACTGGGAAATGGCCTATCAAGAAATAGTAACAAACCTGATACTTAGCCTACCATTTCTAGAGGACCTACCTCTAGTCCATTGCTAATGATGATGAATATCCGTTCACTATGGATGCGCGTAGCTATCATGCGCGTGCGTGATCCTGCTATTGCTCTGTCCTCTTGGATCTGTATGGTTTTCTCTCCTCTCAATTCCTTGATGATGGATGTTCAGCGTGGTTTTAGACGCATTTCCTTCCGAGCTTTGGCCTGGAACACAAGAGGCTCGCCGTTTATACACGTGCTATTGAAGAGCTAGTCTGAGCCTATTCGCCAGATATGCTAATTTTACTGGAAACACGAATGAGAGATCTATCTTGGGTTTTAACAGGATGGCTTGTGTCCCAGCTATTGGCATGAAGGTTGGAATTTTAATTCTGTAGAATGCAGCCAAGAAAGGCATCTTCATGTTCAGGTATCATCTTCATCCTCAGTATTTTTCTATCTGTTGTGTATGCAAGTCCTAGATTAAATGAGAAAGAGTTTTGTGAGAAAGCCTTCAACATATGTCACGGCAAATTAGAGGCCCTTGGACAGTTCTGGGAGATTTCAATGAAATTTTATCTCATTCTGAAAATTGGGGCGGAGTGGCTATAAATCAATACCGAGCAGGTCTATAGCAACATTGTATGAATGCCTATGGTCTCCTCAACCTAGGATTCATAGGACCTTCATTTATTTAGACAAACAAAAGAAAATTACTCAGCCAGTTAATTCAAACAAGAATTGATAGAGGATGGGTCAATAGGGAATGGCTTTCTTGTTTTCTAGAATCCAAAATTTTTCATCTTCCTTATTTCCAAATGGATCATATTTGAACACTTGTCTAAACTCAACAAATTCAGTTTTTGGACCTCGCCCATTTCGTTTCCAGCCTATATGGATACAACATCATTCTTTCCACCCTTTTGTGAAGTCCTCTTGGCCCTTACCCAATATTTTCACTTCGGACCTTCAAGATTTCACGAAAAACTCAAGAAATGGAACCGGAATACCTTTGGTTTTATAGGGTCTCACAAAAAATCCCTTCAACAAAGAATTGAACGTATGCAAACACAACTAACTCAAAACCCACCTCAAGAACTCTTAAATCAATTAGAATTCCTCATAAATGATCTCAACCAAGTTCTCAATCATGAAGAAACTCTTTGGGTGACCAAAGCTAGAGCTAAATGGGTTATTGAAGGGAAACGGACTACGAAGTTTTTTCATCTTAATATGATTGCTCGTTGTAATAAAACACACATCTTTGGGCTATTTGACAATATGAATCACTGGATCATAGATGGTTGAGAGCTTGGTCATTATATTACTTCCTTTTATCAACCTCTTTTCACCTTTAATAAACTCTATGCTGCCCGAAGTAATTATTTGGATTTCTTTGATGGTAATTTCTTAACTTTTGACATTGTAGGCTTCTTGGAAAATCCGATTTTGGACCAAGAAATTAAGGCTGGAATTTTCAATATTGGTCCATTAGAATCCTCGGGTATTGATGGATTTCATGCCCAATTTTATCAACGTATGTGGGATGTAGTTGGCCAGTCTATTTGCAATTTAATCAAACAAATCTTTTCCACCCAACAAATGATTCAAGATTTAAATAAAACTTTGTTCGTCCTTAAAACCAAAAGGATGGGGGCAAATACTCTAAAAAACTTCCGCTCGATCAGCTTATGCACAACGTTATATTAGACAGTCACTAAAATATTGATGGCCAGAATTCGACCCTTCCTTAATGATCTCATACATCCAGCTCAATCTAGTTTCATTCTTAAATGATCTACGGGAGATAATGTGATCCTTCTTCGAGAATTAATGAAATCCTTTCTTTGTCAGAGGGTAAGATAGGATAGATGATGTAGAAATTAGATCTGGAAAAAGCCTATGACCTTTTGAAATGGGACTTTGTCTTTAACACTCTATCTTTCTTGAATTTCCATGGTGGTGGGTCAAACTAATAAAACCTATGACTTCCACACAACTTGCTGTCCAAATTAATGGGGGCATTTTGGATTTCTTCTCAACTTCTTGGGGTATTAAACAAGGAGACCCCCTCTTTCCATACTTGTTTATCTTATGATGGAAATGATGATTCACTGGATTGCATAACTAGTCTCTTGTCAATTATGGCGACCTATTAAAATTTGCAACAGTGATATTAAGATATCCCCTTTACTTTTTGTTGACGACATCCTGTTATTTGGAGAAACATCTTAGAGAATGCAGCTATGATGCAAAGCTTTATGGAAGAATTTGGCGAATTATCTGGTCAAAAGATAAATGTTGTAAAATCTCATATTATTTTTTATTCAAATGTACCCCAACAAGTCAGATCTTCTATTTGTGATTTCACTGACATATGTGAAAGCACTCACCCTGGACCACAACTTGGTATTCCAATCTCTAATAAATGTACCTTAATCAAACCTAATCGTAATGATATTATCGATAAATTGTGATAGAAATTAACTAGTAGGTCAACATGTTTTGGTTAAATCAGTAGTTAAAGTGTGTCTTAGGTACTACATGCAAACCAAATCACTTCTGTTGGGTTTCTTTAGAAAATTGACAAGATGACTAGAGATTTCTACTAGGGATTCAATAAAGATAAACAATAGTTCCATGGTGTGAACTGGAATAAGGTCACACATCCCAAATCCTTAGGAGGAGTGGGAATTTGGAACCTTTAAAGAAGAAAGACAGCATGCTTAACTGAGTTTGTATGGAAGATACACACAAAAAATTTACTCTGGACACAATTAGTTAAAGCTAAACATAAACAGAGTTCTTCAAATAACATGAACATGCCGCCCTCCAATCTTAGAGCCTTAGCTTCTTTTTCAATGTGTCATTCATCCTAGAAATAGTCGGCAAACACTTTTCTGGGCATCCAATTGGACTACGCATGGACCGCCAACACAATGGTTATATGGCCTACTAAATGCCAATGCCCATAAACTTACAGTCGATCAAGCTTAGATTAATGCTAATGAATGGCGTGAGGATCATATAGGCTATCCACTGGATGATACAATCAAACAACGATTGGGGTCCATTTTCTTGCAACCTAAACCTATCAATGAAGATATTAAGCTATTTGGCACCAAACTTTACAGTTAAATACCACCAATGTTTCACAATCACTCTCTGACTGAGTTAAGGACAATGCCCTCCTTAATACAAGATTGCATCGCCAATTAAAAGTGTGTCCCAGAAAATGTTATTTTCTTTTCATTTTATAGGTATTTAAAAGGAAAGAAATAGATGTAGCTTCTCATAAGTATCTCCCAATATTCAATGAATTCGAGGTAATAGAGCAATGGCTTCTCAATTCTAGGCTACGCATTATAGCCTATCTACTCCATAACCTCCTAACTACTTTAGTATCACTCCAGATACATTAATTAACGTTGTATGCATTTTTTTGTGATGGTGCCTTTAAACATTTGATCAATTTTACGGGTAGTATGGGAATTGCCAATAGCCCCAAGGGCACTTGTCCCGAGGGTTTCCTTCAAAAAATCCATGTTAATTCTTCTATAGAAGCAGAGATATGGAGTGTTTTCTATTCTATTGATCTAACGCATCAACTCAAACTTTAAAGCTTTATAATCTATAGTGATTCTCACGGAGCAATTCAATGAACTACAAGACTTGATGTGGATAATATTTTTTTTTTCCTTCTTTTCTTATTCACTATAGGGACTTATTCTAAATGAACCCAAATATGACTTTTTGTGGAGCTCACAAGAGATGAATAGAGTGGCTCACGTTTTACCCTCAACGGTCTAGAAAACTCAATAGAAAGAAATGTTCATAAATAATCCTTCTTCTTCTCTTTTTTGTTTATCTACCTATGGATCTTGTACTTTTCTTGAAAGGCAAATCTACTATTGTTGTGCTGAGGTCTTTCTTTGTACTTATTTTGGGGACATGCCTAATGGCCCTATTAGAACTAGTTATTGTGTATCTAATGGTCATGGCTATTGACTTGTGCAGCCAACTTTGAGTTAATATAATATATCTATCTTTCATTTACTGAAAAAAAAAATATATTGATTGGTAATTATACTGGGTATTTTTATATTTAGGTATGTGCATGGTTAATAATCTAGGTTTGATTTAAATTAGGTCTTTACCACTTTTAGGTGGAGGAAAGGAAATAAGTTAGCAACAACAACAATGGACAAAAACAATTGAGCTAATTAAAGTACATAGTGCTTGTTCACTTAGTGTAAATAACAATTCCATTAAAACTCTTTTTTTTTTTTTTGTAAATTTCATTACAATTTTATTCCTTACAAAAAGCTATTATAGTATTTTAGTTAATCCTAATAGCTATAATCCTTATTACACAAAGTATTTAATATATAACTATTTATTACTCTAGTTATGAATAACAATTAAATGCTGAAATAGATTTTTTTTCTCAAAATATCTCATTTAAATAAAAATTAACAATTAAAAATATTATTACAACTCTATTTTATTTCTCAAAGATATTGTAATACATAAATAAATAAATCATAGTGAAGCGCAAGATTATCATGTATGGTTAAATAAGAGGATTTTATGGTACACCTTAATATGAATATATAATATGTTGTTATATGGTAGACACACAATTAGACAAGTGGAAGGCATCTTTAGGCTGTCGGCCTTGTGGATTTACACCAGTGTCTTTTAATTCTCGCATTTCGCCTTTTGTGTTTAAGCCACCAGCTTATATTCCTACACCACCAACTTTCATTGTTAGCTTATAATATACGTTTTGTTTCTAGTTTTTAGGGTTTTCCATGTATCATAAATATACCCTTAACTTTGTCTTCTTTTCATAACCTATCTTAAGCTTTTGGAAACCCTAAAACCTCTCCTGAACCTATGGCTTGCTTTAAGGAGGAATAAGAATCAACTAACAGGAATCAAATTCTCGGAAGAGTCTTTAGATAAACCCAAAGTTTCTTAAAAATTCTATTGCTCTATGATCAAGAAAGGAAGGTAGTTGTGATTCTTGTTGGTTTAAGGATTTAGATGACCTTAGGAGTATGTTTATCTTGTGATAACGAGTTTTTAGATAGTTTTGCTTTATGTGATTAGGTGCTTTTGTTGAAGTTAGGTTTTTTATTCCGAAAGTTGTTTCAGGTATGTTCGTACCTTGTTTGATGATTATGCTTGTTGAGTAGAACATATCATTGGACTAATTGCTGTTCAGCTTTGATTGGTTTACTGCTTGTGCTCGGTTGGGTCTAGTAGATCAAGAGTACTGTGTTACTAGGACAATGTCTTGATGATCTGTGTGTATCATTGTTCTAAGTGGAGTCGTGCATAGAGATGTTTTTGGTAATTTAGGAGTGGTACGTGTACGGTACCTAGGGTGTGTGGGGAGTACCAATATCAATATATATATAAGTACTTTTATACGTATTTATTTTCATGAAGTCATGAGATTGTATGTTGTTTGCTCATACACATGTGATTGTGGTTTGGCATACTAGACCTTTGTGCTCACTCTTTTATTTTTCAAGAATAAGTGATGATCCTGTAGTGTTCGATCTACTTGGATGTGGTTTATATGTAGATTATGAGGACAATGATTATAGAGCTGATTTATCGGTTGATTTTTAGAAAAGAAGAAGTTATGATAGATAGAGTTGAAGATCTTTATGAAGTTTTATTTGTTATTGTGACGATTGAAGTTTGGATATTAGTTTTTATGATTTTTGATGTTTTAAGATAAATTGTAAGTTGGTGTTTGGTTTAAGCCAACCAAATTGTTTAGTACTTTTATTATGACATAAATATTTTAGAAGTACCTTTATATGTGAGATACTGAAGTTGTCTTGTATTATAATTGTGGTTTAGTCAAATCATAGCATTAACATGTTCTTCTCTAAAGAGGACACGTGGCATCTATTAATGATATCAGTTTAGGGAGTTACAGATATAATTCTATTATAATCTTATTTATTCAATGAAATAAATAGGTTATTAGATTTTACTATTTTAGAATGACTTAAAAAACAAAATAGCAAAAACAAAAAAGAAACTCGCTCATTTGGAAAGGTATAAAATGGATTATTAATGCTAAAAAGTTTAGCATTACCCTATTTATAGTTTTAGATATTAAATTTTAGTACATTATGTTGATGTGCAAGTGACCATCACTTTAGGTTATAACTATTAACACTCAAAGCAAGACTATAAGGAAAGGGTAAGAAAAAATCTTTCAACATGCCCCAATAAATCCTACATGCATCCTTTTCACTAATCGTCAAGTGAATCTACCTGGTCCTGGACCCACTCTTGCTTGACTTCTTTTCCAATTTAATTGATCATGTACGCGTGGAGGTAAAGTTATTATGTTTAATGATTACCTTGATAATCGAACCATATGGTATTACAAATTTATATATGTATGTATATATATATTCTGGAGCTTTGGGGCCAATAGAATCCATTTTCATTTTTCTTAAAACCTCTCATACTCTAAATTTTTTATTCCTAAATGGATCTTCATGGCCTAAAAAATATGGCTTTTCTATGATGATATTTACTACTTGTTCACTTTGTTGTAACAGTGAAAAGATCCTGGATTTGGTAACAGAGCTATGTTATCTTTATATCTTAAAACTTTGATTCACTGTTTCATTTTATTATCTGGCCTTTAATTTCATAAATATTGTATTATTGTGTTTCTTCATCTTTTAGTAGAAATTTTATGTTATTAAGGTCTAAATGACAATACATGTTCATTTATGCTATAAAGAAATTAGTGTAAAGTATATAAGAGGAGAAATTGTAATAAATATTTATGAGATATATTAATGTATATGTTTTGAATATAAAGATTTAGATTTTAACTAACTCTAATTATTCAGCCTATATTTCATGGAACTTATGCTTATATATATGTTATAAAAGAGTCATATTCTATTGAGGAAATCATAGATGAGTTATTTAATTATGAATGGTTTTTATAAATATCATATATGGTGTTTATTAAAGAATACATAAAAGAACAAGGAAAGGAGATAAAAAGATTAAGAAATATTATAAGGAGAACAAAGAGCTACATAGAACAACTAAGAAGTCTTTTAGAATTATATTTTGAAGATCCAACTCCAAGAAACAAGAACTTTATAAGTATTCCACAGAAAGGATATATAGTAATATGCATAGTAACTATAGATTTATTGAAGAAACAAGAAGCAAGATAAAGATTTGTGAAAAATAAAATAATAAGGTTCATAGAATGAAATGATATGGCTTTAAATTGTATGCTTATTTGGTATATTTTCACAATAGGTATAATTGTTGAAACATTGTATATCATAATTGATTTATAAACTTGTTAATTAATCCCAAGGAGCATTTAATGTTTAAAGATTATGCCACTTGAATATATAGAGCATATCAGAATATATAAGACCATAGTTGAAGGATATAAAAGGTTTGTAGAATACATGATAAAAGATTTAGAAAGGTTAGAAAGAGAAAAGAAAAACTTAGAAAAGAAAGTAAAAGCAAATCTATACTATAATTTTGAAAATTTTGCGTTAAGAAGACAAAGACACATAGAGGAAGTTATTATTATAAGAAGTAAAGAAAGAATTTATTATGAAGGATTAATAAACTATTATGAAGGTTTGATAATAAGTATGATAGGATGAACATAAGTTTTGAAAGAACTATAGGAAAAAACAATTATAATAGGAAGCTTTACGGTTTCTTACAAGTAGTAGATAACCTAGAAATTTTGAGCATAGAAAAGGTTGAAGGTTACATTCAAGAGTAAGGTTTAGAAATAGATTCTAAACAAAAAGGTCAAGGAAGTAGGTGAGGAGTTCATAGATATACAAAGGTTTTTGGCAAAAGACAGACTTTATATTTTTCCTAAGGAGTGTTTTGAAAAATATCTCATAGATTTGAAAAATAGAGAAGACATAAATGGACTAGGAAAGTAGTTGAGACAAATTAGATTAATAGATCCTTGTATATTTCCTGGGACCAAACTTCATGATTAAGAAATTTGATTGGTTGAATTTAGAAATTAAGGAACATAATTAGATACAAGTAGGAGATAACAATTTGTCTCATCTTTGTTATTTTAAACATTCACCCCATTGCATTTAGATTACAAGCAGTTAAATAGTAGATTTAATTATATCTTCTAGTACAACTGTTCACAAAGATTTAGACACTTTTTACAAAGATCACAACCATTTAGGAGAATAGATGGCAAAAAAATATAAAACAAGCAAAAGAAGTAATAGAAAAGATATATTATATAAAGAAAACATAGGTTGATATAGAAAAGAAATTGAGACGGTTAGAACATATTAAGGCTATTAGGCAAGCATAAAAGGAAGAAGTAAGAAATAAACAACAAATAATAATAATAAAGGAATTAATAAAAGAAGCTAAAATATTAGCAAAGTTAGGAAAAACCACAGAAGAGATGGTATAAGATATAATGAAGAAATTCTTAGGATGACGGATAATTTGTCAGAAAATTTTAATCAAACCTTAGAACATTGAGAAATACTAGGAATGGTGAATGTGCTAGAACAAATAGACACTTTAGGATGGAAAGGAAATAGGACTTCAATCTCTAGTTATGTTGATGACATAATTAAAAAGATAAAAGAATTTGAGAAGTATCTTAATGTAAGATATAATTCCAAGACATAAGAGGTAAAGACTAATCAATGTAGTTTTATAAAAAAAGAAGATGGTATAAATAATGAAGAGTTATTAAGACCAATCCAATATTGGGAAGATGGCTTTTTGATAAGACACGAAAAAGATACTATTCCTTATGAAATATGGTTAGAAGGAAAAGGAATTTTAGAAGAAATGTAAGAAGTATGGTTTAAAAAAAAAGACAAAGCAAGGAGATATGTCATGCCCAAAGAGGGTCAAGACGTGTTTAGTTCTGCCATGTATAACACTTAAGCGTTATACACTAAGGTAGCCCTAAATTATTTGTTTATCGTGATTGTTTGCTAACTGATTTTAGATTTTGAAATTGTATATTTAGGTTTTGAAATCATTGGATTAAACAGCAAAATAAATAAATAACAAAGTATCAAAGGTAGGTGAAAATCAATACAAGGTATCTGATAAAAGTTTTTACAACCACAGACATAAACCAAGCCCTCAAAAGAGAATGTAAGTTTAAAAAGACAACCGCAACTTTTATTTAAGAGGAACACATTATCCCATGCTCCTAACCACTCCGCTTATCAGTAAGCTCATACCAATCTATCACATACCCAAGATACGCATAAGCATTGAAGTCGAAATCACCAACACCTAAAAAAGAAGGAATGAGCCGAAGCCCAATACATAGCAACGCAATAACACACGATATGGCACACGTACCTGGATTAGATGCAATGCGATAACCAAAAATTTAAGGCGATTCAGACAACATTGGAGCACTCACATTCAGAACAACAAGCCATAGGAATCTGAAGATGCTAAGTAGCAGCAACTACTCAGGGGATTGATATAGGCAACCCAAATACCTATATCTCTTATATGATATGCCTAAAAAAAGAAATAGCTTCCTCTAGGGTTTACAGCCATTACACATCTCTAGTTATCTCAGTCTATACTATAATTCGGCTCAACTGGTCCCATAAACATGCACCAAATTGTATTACTTCTCTTCAAGTCTAAGTAGACGTTATCTCGATACTGTTTACCTCATCAGCTACTCATCAGTGGCTTAAGCACTTAACTATCGTACTGGCACTGCTTAGTAAGGTCATTGCTCCTTCGACCAGATTAAATGACATAAGCACACTCAAACAATTAATTATGCCATGTTTAAGTATTGGTTCTTTTTAGGATGCCTATCCTAGCAAGCAAAATGCAAGTCACTGCGTACCTAATATCGAAATAGTAGATTGTAGAGGATCACAAATAAGATAACAGGTTGATTGAATATCTATCAAGAAAGGTTAATTTGTATAAGTATTGAGTATACAAACTAAGAATTCAAGTCATATTGATCAATCAATTAACGTAAGGTTTTATATAGTATAATGCCTTTAATTTATAATTGAGTTAGGTCCAATTAGGATGATTAGGCTTAGATAATTTGGATAAGCCCATAGAATTCAAAAATTGAATTTATCATTTAGATGTATTGGGTCTTTTGGGATCCTAGGTTAGGCCTAATAAGAAATTCTCTAAGTGTTTAACTTTTTAAGATAATGACTTTAGGGTTTAGGAATTAATCCCATTAAAGAATATAAATGTTAAATTAGATGGAATTGGCTTTATTTTGAATTTAGGTCCATTAGATTAATATTGTTTATTGAACCTAAGAATTACATTCATGCCCAATTAGAATTTAATTTAGACCCTAATTAAGCTATTGAGCCTTCTAATACCCTACATAGGCCCACTAAAGATATTTTAGGCTTTTGGGCCTATAAAATAATTTGAGCCCAATTAAGTATGTAAATACTTGGAATTGATAATGGACTTAAATATTTTGGAAATAAGCCCAATTGGAATAAGTACAGATATTGGGCTTATATTATGGAACTTAAGCCCATAAAGCGTAAAGTTAGGTATTGTCTATATATTGAAGGTTTAGGTCCTAAATGGCTAGAGAAAACTTGTTAAGATTTACTTTGGACTTAGTTGGCTAGAAATTATGTTATTAAGCCTAGGGTTGTGTTTCTAGGCCAATTTTATCTAATTAAGCCCATTTGAAGTTTGTTTTTTTTTTTTTTTTGGTCAAATTGGATTCTATTTTAGAATTTAATCCTGTAATCAATTATTAAAGCCCAAAATTATTAATATTAGCTAAGTCAGACATAAATTCATTTCTAAGTCCATTTTAGGTCATTTAGGTCAACTTGGACCTATCTTTACTATCTTTGGCCATTTTAGGTTATTTGTGTCATATTAACTATACTTTTACTAATGAAGTCCATTTAGGTCATTTTGGCCCATTTAATCGAAGAATATTTATTAATTCACTTTTATAGCCCATAATATTTATCAAATCCATTTAATTGTCAATTATCTATTTTAAGTCCAATTAGGTAATTAAAACCTATTGTAACTCAGTTTGGTATGTTTAGTCCAATTAAGCCCATATAATTTGATTCAGGCTCTAAACCATTATCTAAGCACGATTTAGCCACTAAAGCCCATAATAATTTATTTGTATTGACTTAGGCTCATACTATATTCAACTAACTAATGTATAATTAAAAGTCCTTTCATACCTGATTAACCTAATTTAACCCATAGACCTATATATATCCAATTTTAATTTAATAAAAAGTTTAATAAATCAAAATATGACTTGATTTACTAATTATAACTAATTATATATTAATCAAGCTAGTTTGAAAATTATTAAATTTAATAAAGTTTGGATTACATAGATTTTTCAAAGAAAACAGGGCTAGAATAATAGGGAAGGTCTGCGCATGTTCTAAAGATAAGATTGGTTCACTTTGATTTTTGTACCTTTTGGTCCGATCCATATTTTATGTAAAAACTAGACATCTTAAGCTATTAAATCGTTGTGGTCCCATTGGAAAAGAAAAAAAATAAAACTTACTGGTTCGACCTATGCAAGAAGTTCGATTCAAACAACGTTTTGCACAGTACATCAAAAAAGGAAAAATCTAGGAAAAATATTAAATGACCTTTTCCAGTTAATATATACACTTATTGAGCATCATTTCCTAAAAATCTTATGAAAAAATAAGTATGTTTGATATTTTATTTATTTTTCTTAAGAAATACACCTATTGGGCCTTTAAAAATAGTAAATAAATATAAAAAATTACAAAACCTTTCAGTTTATATCCTAAGATAATATACTATCATTTCCATAAATTATAAGTGAAAATAAATTCGTTTAATATCTTAACTAATATTACATATCATAGCAAACAATATTTTTATTTTCTATCCAACAAACATTTTATTATTTTTATTCGATTTCATCATAAAAAAACATTACAAAAATCATATAAAAAACATAAAAATAGATTACATATTGTGCTAATTTATTTTAACCATATTTACATCATAAATCCACTAAACAATGCATAAACAATGCCAATATCAACACATTTTGATCAAACCAAGTGACACATGATATTTCACATAAATCATATATACCATATTCTGTATTTTTAGTATTACAACATAATTTACTAACACATTTCATTAATCATATTATTTAATTAAACCACTTACTTATAGTAGCAAAATAAGCTTTGAACCTTCGTTACCCTACTCTTAGGAATTTAGTGAAGCTCCTTTTGCCTCTAATCTCAAACCCTTTTTATAAAAACCTAAATTCTAGAAAGAAAATAGAGATTAGTAAGGTTTTTAGATGGCTAGAAGAATAGGTAAAGCATGGAAAGTTTTATACCTAATAGGATTTTGACATGGAAATGGGTGTGGTGGTGTTTCGGGGTTTGTTTTGAGAGAAAAATGGAGAGGAATTTTCTGTTAGGTGGGGAGGTAAAGTGGTGGCTACTTTAGATGCATTAGTGTTACAACCGAACAACTTAGATCTGAACAACTAAATCCAACAACAAATGAACAACTCAGATCCGTACATGAACAACTTAGATCTACAACAGAATAGCAAGGATCTACACCTGGATAGTTCAAATCCAAACAAGAAGAGCTCAGATCCACATCAGGACAACAAGGATCTACTTCTAAACATACCAGATTTAGAGGAAAGCCCAAGTGGCTTAAAGATTACACAACATAAACATACATGTACACTTTACAAAATACAGATTTATACACAGTTGAATCAATTGTAACATCTGTCATAATCAAAAGTAGTTTTAATTACTGTGCATGTATAAATACAAATGATGAATGGAAAAAGGGTTTTATCCCAAGCTTACAGAAAAGTATTGTACTGGGGTTAGTGGCTTCCTCGAATAGCCACAATTGCTATCTTGTTACCTACAAACACGAACCAAGTAGTTAGACTTCAAACCCTAAACACGAGAGAGGCAAGGAAGAGAGGAGAGTTAGGGATAGATACTTAGCTTTGTCAAAAGTGACGAAGAGAGAAAAAAAGAAGGCTTAAATACTCTCGGGTCAGTTCTAGTAGTCGAGTTATAATATTTTGGTGCTCTCGTCCCGACAATTTTCTTACATTATAGTCATGGCTCATGTTACTCGTTCACTTGAATCCATGGATGAAATGGATGTAATGAAGAAGACACTAATTTTCATTCAAGATAGCTTAAGTAAATGAATGACAAAATAGAGAAATTAGAAGTAAATCAGAATCTTTGTGGAGCCCATCATGGTAGTCCTCTTGACCAAGATTCATTATTTTGCAAAAAGAGTGTATGACAAAAATAAGGATATTAGTTGGAAATATTGGGAAGGTTCTATAGTTCTATGAGTTAGCAAAATAACAATATTTAAATAAAAATTCTGTTGAAGATTATTTAGGATAAGAATAGTGATGTTTTAGGTTCTATAAGATTTCTATGTGAGTTTAAAGCTAAGATGGTTAGTGGGTTGAGTTGATAATTTGATTAGGGTTTTAAGATGTAATTAGAGGTTAAATAGGCTTAGAAACATAGCTAGATTAATTTAGAAATTAAATTTAGCAAAATTGAAGATGATGAAAAAAAATAGCTAACTAGGTGATTAAAGTGGACATTTGTTTATAATGAAGGTGTTGAGAAATTTAGATATTGAATTTAGAGGAATTTTTCAAAATTAGAAAAAAAAAATTGAAAATTGTAATTTAGGTGGATGACTAAATTGATAGTTGGGTTTGGTTTAATTTATTTGAAGGGATGAAATAGAAAATTAATGTGGTTTTATCTCTATTTTCATTAGAAATCAATTACTAGCTTGAAATTGCTAATCTAACAAATCTAATATAATTTACTTGGTTAAAACATCTAGTGTAAATTTCTAATTCAGGTTTTAATTTGATTCAAAAATTTTCCATATTTTTATATTATTTAATTTGCATAACCTAATTAAATTTGGGATTTTTCAAGATATTTATTGTTTTATAAGGAAGAATAAAGATAAAGAGATATTGTTAGAATTAACAAATAAAGTTATGCAAATAGAGTAATATTTTGGGTCAATGCAAGATTTTGAGTCGGAAACAGATTCACAAGGAGATTTTGAGACCATAGGAGAAAAAACACATATATCCGAAAATGTTATGATGGATAATAATGAAGATACATGGTCAAATGCACCTTCTTCTATAGTAAAACATAGAGAATAGGACATGTGGGAAGAAATCGTAGGTAGAATACCTTATACCCAATCTGTTGAAAGAGCACTAAGTGATAGAATGCATGAAGGAAAAATGATGCCATTTAAAACAATAGATAAAAGGAATTTGATAGATAATGGAATAATACTTAATATGAGTGCACATGATCAGCAAAGCTTGAGACCTTTAGTTGATAACTAGACATAAATTGTTGTTAATGTATGGAGAGATTGTCGTCTAACAGAGGATGTAGATCAAAGGTACTAATATTTGGAATCGACCACAAGAGTAATGTGGGAGTCATATAAGAAAAATTTTCCACAACATGTAGGCATAGATAAAGCTTTAAGAGCAAATCTATATAATTTTTCCAATAGGATAAGAGTAATATTAACAAGAAAAGTACCACAAATTAGTGAGATAGATCAACAAAGGGGTGCAATAAGAAATTTGGAACAATTATAAATAATGGATTGGTATTTTGTTAAAAAGCATATACATGAAATTTTCTATAATTGCACAATTGTTGGATGCTATTATGAAAAATTGATAGCAGATAAATTATTTCTAAAGCTATCAATACCATTAGGAGCAGAAATGTATAAAGAATAGAAGGAAAGGATTGAACCAACGTTAAGAGAAGAATTAAATAACTTAAGAATAAGAATTAAGTTTTTAGTAGACAAGTTAATAGAAAAATGTACAGCTTTACAAATAAACAGACAATTAAAAGGAGGAAATTACAATTTTTGTCAAACCATTTGTACTCCACAGGTGTATGGAGAAGGAAAAAGACATAGAAGAAAACCAAAACCAAAGTATAGGCCTAAAAAGAAATGTTTTGCAAAAAGAAGTAGAGCAAGAAAGTCATGGTTAAAATAAGACATCCGTGTAAGGAAATACAATAAAAACTAGGTTTACAAAAATAAATTAAGGTGTTATACTTGTAATGAAGAAAGATATCTAGCTAAATCATGTCTGAAAAGGTATAATATGGCAAGCATTTTAGTGGAATGTATAAAGAAACATAAAGTTAGTTTTTTCAAAAGAGAAGAATGAATTATACCTATGCATAGTGGAATGATACAATTATGGAATTTCGAAAGCCCAAAAATTATATGTATAATAGGATTATATTTTTAATGACTAGATATAATGTAAATATTTTAGGACTCCCTCCTATAGCATATTAAAAATATTTAGAAAATATAGAACCAGACATCAAATTATTGCAAAGGTGTGACGAAAAAAGGATGAAAAGAATTGTGATTGCCAAAAGTTAAGGGAATGTCAAGAAAAAGAAGATGGCAAAATAAGAATAGAAGAAAATTCAAAGGAATTAGAAGAACTAAAAAAAATTTAGAAAAAGAAGTTAGTGGAAACAAATAGTATTAAACGAAAAAAAAATGGTAATATGGGAAAATATATACAAGATTTTACTTAGATACTAACCAAATTATCAGTAGCCTAGAAAAAGAAGAAATTTTTGGAGAAAATCCCACTAGGTCTTGGGAAATAAATAAGATAATATGTAAATTAGATATAAAAAATCCTAACTTAAGAATATATTCTAGGGCAGTAGAATGTGATAATCTAGATAGACAAGACATTGAAATGCATATAAAAGAATTGTTTGAACTAGGAGCCATAGAATGATTAGATAATCAACACAAGATTCCTGCTTTTATTGTTAGAAAGTAGAGTGAGATAGCAAGAGGAAAATCAATAATGGTAATAGATTATAGAAAATTGAATAATAACACAAGAGATTATTCTTATAATCTTCCTAATAAAACTTGATTTGTCAACAAAATATAAAATTATTATATATTTAGTAAATTTGATTGTACATCAAGATTATGGCAGGTAAGAATGGCTAAAGAGTCACAACTATTGACTGCTTTCACCTGTGCACAAGGACAGTTTCAATGAAAAGTTATGCTTTTTGGCCTAAAGAATATGCTTTTAACTTTCTAAAGAAAGATAGATATAGCTTTTCAAAACTTAAAAGATTTTACTGCAATATCTGTTGATGATGTTTTTGTGTTTTCTAAAAGTGAACATGAATGTATAGGACATTTAAAGATGGTACTCTCAAAATTTCAAAGACAAAGAATAGTGGTAACTACAAAAAAGGCACACTTTTTTGAAAAAAAAATTGGATTTTTAGGAGTAGAAATAGGAGAAAGAGGAATTAAGCTATAAAAACACATAGTTAGAAAGGTATTAGAATTGCTTGAACAAATTTACAAAAAATAATTATAGGCATTTTTAGGTTTGTTAAATTATGCAAGACTCTTTATTAAAGATTTGAATTCATTAGTAGGACCTTTTTTATAATAAAATATCTGGCTTTAAAAGTTTATCTCAAAAAGACATGAAACAAATAAAGAAAATAAAAGAACAAGTTAAGAACCTAAAATAGTTCCTTATTATTGAAAGTGATGGATGCGATTTAATATGGGGAGGAATCTTATTAAGGAAACCCCATAAATATACTGAAAGAAACATTAAAGATATTTGCAGGTACACAAGTGGAATGTTTAAGGAAAATAATTTACCAAGTATAGATAGGAAAATTATGACTGTTGTAAATTATCTAGATAATTTTATATTATTTCTTTTAAATAAAAACGAGATGTTGGTTAGAACAGATTATGAAGCTATAGTTAAGTTTCATAAAAATAGAGGAAGCAATTGTCAATTTTAGTACATGAATAAAGTTTTTACATACATTTTTCACACTTGATTAGGCACTAAAATAGTCAAAGCCAAATTTCAAATACCTAATTGAATATTTTGCTAAAATTCAGTACCATTTTTTACATTAACCTTCAACTTTAAGTTAGGTTCGTCTAGGAATTCCACATATTAAGAAAAAGAATATATTTCACTTTCCATTAAAAAAATAAAATTATAAATAGTTTGAGACTGTAAGTGCATTAGTCCTTTGAAAAAAACTTATTAATGAAAAATTCAAAACTATTCGTGTTGACGTGCAAATGAACGGTAAACTTTTTTCTTTTGGCCACGATTTCTTTATACTTCACCAGCAGATGGAAGACAGTGGATATTGTGGAACATTCCGCATGCATCTTTTTACATATTCTTCGAGTTTGTTGATAACTAATGTTATCGTAAATAGCTATTATAGTTTAATGGTTTGACCTATAAAATGTCGATTATAATAATAAAAAAAATATTATCATTACGAAGACATAGGATTTTGTTAATTAGTTTGATACTTTGAATACCTTTTTCATTCCAATCGAATGAAATCATAGAATGTAGTTATAAAATTATAGGTTGGTTCATTCAACGTTTTGGCCAAAGCATAATTTATTATCCAATAATTTTACATGCATGATAAATAATTTCATGAGTGTTAAATTGGTCTATTAATAAAAGGCACATAGGTACCATATATAAGGTTGATGGAACACCAATATTTACAAAACTAAAGAACTTTAAATGAGTGCTCTTAAATATTATTAATTGTATAAATCTAATATGCAATATAAACATTAAGATAACCTCTTTCTATAATTTAATACTTGATCAGTAGTCGTTAAAGGTAAGTACATATATATATATATACACACATATATCAATTAGTGTGAACTAGACTTTCTTTGAAGTTACTGAATAAAAAAAAAAAAAAATCATTTTAATCACAAATAAGGTATTATATCATGAATGAACTTTATAAGGAGTGATAGTTGCTCAGCTTGGATGATAATTGTCAAATCATTTCACTTATTGGCAAATGAGATAAAGTAAAGACTTCTTTCATACTTATAATGTATATATGAGTTAAGGCTAATAGCTAGCCTTGTGTATATGAGTTTGCCTGAAAGGGGTTGAGTATAGTAGACTAGTCCAATAATCCTTATTTTGAATCCCTCAAGTCAAATTTATTCAAATCATCTAATAAATGAATTGGACTAACTAGGACTTGTTACCTAGCCCATTTGTAGCCCTTTTACACCTTTTTATCTAATTTAATATTGATTAGATTATTTGGTAAAGAAAATCACAAGAAAAGCTTAAATACATGCTATAGATGATTACATGTAATTAAATTAAGATGATTTGAATAACAGAAAAGCATTGTGCTTGTCACTGTAATTAGGGTTGTTTTCAACTAGCTTTTTATGTCTGAACATAATTTGAGAAGGAACATCAATCTCAATTGAGGTATATTTTTTTTTTTTTATCTACCCATGTGCTACAAATTTATTTAAGAAAATACTAATTATATAAATATAATTTTATAAATACTATCGAATATTAACATGTTGTGATTTTGCTTTTTGTATATATATTGCATGCTTGACATGCAATTTTGTCTTTTTTTTATATGTTATATGTTCAATATGTGATTTTACAATATATTAAAATTCTCAAATTGTGTGTAATACATGCCTCCTATTTAACTTTAAGTAAATCACAATATCTTAGATGTGATTTTGTGATGGTATAGATAATTTAAATTATGTGATATGTATTAATGCAAATTTATTTTACACGATTGATAGACAAACCTTACACTCCAATTGCCAATCCAATCCCTAGAGATTTCTTAGCACAAGTTAGATTATCAGCTAATAAGAACATAGGGTATTCACTTGATAGAAGTTCAAATTTTCATACATGAATGTGTGCCATATTTATTTTTGTTGTTGATAATCTACAAATTTATCTGTACAAGTAATATTGTTTGTGATTTAAATGAATAAAATATATAATATGATAGCAATTAATAAGCAACGGGATAGAATTATAATAAATTATGAAGGGTATATTTGACTAAAATACAATTATCAAAACTTTATTCAATTGGCTAAAATGGATGTGGAAATTGTCCATATGCTATAATTTACATAGAGAAAAATATATTACATTATAATATAATAAAGTAAAATGAATAATATATACATAATGCTTTAAACTCCATAGTATAATTTGTGTATATACAAATATTATAATATAACAAATTATATGTAACCACTTATATGAAATGCTAATATATATTAGCTAAATTGTAATATAAAAAAACACACACATACCTATATATAATATATATATATATACATATATATATAAGGCAACCAGATGAATAACTATTCATTAGGTTTAAATTGTTATCCATCACTTTATGTAATAGACATTATAAAATTGTCATCACACATTCAAATTGCAACCAGACACCATAATAGCTCTTTTATAAGAAATAACAGATAGATGAAATTGTCATGCCCCAAAATGATATTAAGGCATAGCTAGACTAACTGCGAATAATATTTAAACATTATACGCAAGGTTATCCAAAAAGAAATCGTTTATTATGATTGCTTGCTATTCAATTTATAACTTTTGAAATTATATAATTAGATTTAGGAAAAAAACAATTGAGTAATAGAGAAATTTATATTTTCGTAAGCATACTTCAAAAGTTACTTTGTGAGTAGATCTTCATTACACATATAAATGTTTTAGTACCAACCGTAGGTACTTTGAAACATTATGTACCTAGGTCTTCAAAATATAAAAGTAATTTAGAATATAAAATTTACAAACTAAGGGCGTACATATAGGCCCTTAAACAAAATTACAAGTTTGAAAAACAAACAAAGTCTTAAATAAAACATAACATCATCTATCTCACTTGTTCAGAAACTCTTCAAAGTCATCCACTAAGCTATATAATCATAAGCATCATCATCATGATCATCAACACTTGAAAAAGGAGCAAAAATGAGCTAAAGCCTAGTATAACAGTAGTAAAAATACATAAAAGATGAACACACATTCTTAATATAATGTAATGCATCATTCATTTAATTTTATCTATAACTAAATGTGTAACAATACAACATTAGAGCACTCACACTCCGAGATTAAACCCTTGGGAATCTAGGGGTCCTGAATAGCAGTAATTACTTAAGGGGTTGATATAGGCAGCCCGAATACTTACATCTTCTATATGACCATCTTAATTAAAAGCTTTATCTAAGGTTTACAGTCGTTACATCATCTACCTATCTCATTCCATAATATAGTAAGGCTCAATCAATCCCATGAGTCATGAGCCTTACTATATTACCTCTTGCCAATCTAGGTAAACATTACGTTAATACCATTTGCCCTATTAGCTAGTTGCTGAGCCACCTCAATATACCAAGCATGGGTAGGGATAGCCTAAGTGTCAAATACCATGCTGGCATCACTTATAATGTTATCGTTCTCCTAACTAGATTCAATGATCAAGCCTAAACAATAATAATTTATTTATTCATTTTTAAGTATTATTTCATTTTTAATGCCTAGTCTACCACACATCACACAAGCCAATACGTACTTGAATAGATGCTTGATGTATCTTGAAGTAAAGTAGAAGACAAATAAATCAAGTAGGAGGATTTGTTATTAGGAAAAAAATTTTAAATAAGATCCAATTATCAACATGCTTATCTATTTATGCTTAATTAATAACTTAGTCAAATTAGTTTATCGTATCATTAATTTAAGACTCAATGTAACATTCACACACTTATATATATACATATATATTATTTATTTATTCCTTTTCTTTCCAATTTTTATTATGAACAGTGTCAAGGGATCTGTCATAGCCATGATCAAGGTCGTGATACAAATCGCGGGCAAATTGTGCCTGTGATGATGGCTGCGATCTATATAACGTACCCCATCACGCTCGTGATCAATGGGGGTTCCATGTTTTGAAAAACCCACATAATAGATCGTGCCCTCTATCATGATTGTGATTTAATCAAAATAAATCATCCAAGAGGATAACGCCCTTCATCACGCCTATAATGAACAGGAGAATTGATTTAAGGTTTCAAACTTTGAAATGTTTAAAGTTTTACATCATCTAACTTGCTAATATGATTTCTTAAACAACAGACACTCCACAACATCAACATATGTGTATAACATCAAGTGTTACTGAGTTTATATACATACTACTTATACTTACAAATAACATTAAACTTATCAAGCAACAAAAGTTTATCATACATGTATTTAAATATTAAGCTATCAACCTTATCACTAAAATTTCACTTATCTGATACTAATATCATCAACAACTACATATACCACTAGAGGTTAACGTGTAACTAAATACACTTTCCTATCTTACCAAAATATATGATAAACGCTGCTACTCTTCTCTTTTAAGTTCTAGAAACTTAATAAAGCATAAATTCAATCTTTTTTCTTAATTCTAAACTTCTAACTCATTCAATAATTCATTAAAATAGATACTTGTTTGTGTGTGAAGAGACAAGTAAATAAATGAATAGAGTAAGTATATGTTACTTTACCTTAACTAAGTTTCACTTGAAGATGAAAACTCAAGAGGATTTTGGTGGATTTTGGAAGAAAATTTCATGAAAATAGGGGAGTTTTTCAGTTGAAAAATGGCGCTAGATATTATGGTTCTTTAGGGAATTATTTTATGAAATTTAGCTTTCATAATTATCTTCTAAAATAAGGTATCGCCAACTTTGAATTTTTGGTATATTATAATTATCTTCTTAATGAAATTATTTAGTGCATGAGCATGCATAATAAGAGATTAAGACTAAGGGCTCTTGGGCTTGAGTTTTAACGTGCACATAAGAATGGGCTAGATTTTAAGTTGACTTCATGAAATTGGCTTAAAAATTAAGAATTGATTTGAATAAAAAGATTTTCTTAAAATGAGTCAAGTTGGAAATTTTTAAGATTTATGAATTGAAATTTAGAAATTCAAATTTAAATGAAACTTTGTAAATGAAAATAATAGGTAGACAATTTGAAATGAATATTTAAAGTATAAAATTTCTATTCTCAATTAATTCATTCTATACATTTTATATACTTATATATTTAAACTGTAATCCCCAAAATTTCTCGATTCGGAGACCAATTGTTGGAAACAAAATTTCATAAATAGATATTTAGTTAGTGAGCATGAAAATTTATGTAGAAATTTTTCTGATTAAATCCTATAATAAATATTGTTGTCAAAATCGATCTGGACCGGCCGGTTCGACCGAAACCGGTACTAATGCCGTGTTGATATTCACCTAAGACTCATTTTTGTATTGAACTGGCAAGACTCGATCAAACGGATTAAATCGAGAAATCGAGAAGTCAAATCAATCGACCTAGACATGTTGACCTGGGCTGAAAAAAATTTAAAAAAGAATAAAAAAACTAAAAATTCAAATATTTATTCATACTTTATTATAAATTTATAAAATATAACCATTATATCATGCTTATTTAATAATTAATTAATGAATTTAACCCATATATAGATTTAATTGAGTAATGTCATATATATTAGTATTTCATAATTAAATTATCCCTTATATTTCTACTTTTTCATGACCCTGGTTTGATCTTCGGTTGAATTCAACCCCTCGATCCCTAACACCTTATCTTGTCTAGGTCAAATCCTGATCTGATTCTAACAACATTGATAATAACAAGTAATTTTCTTAACAAGTAAAAGATACCAAAGACAAGATTACTCGACTTTAGATGTTAAGTATAAAATAAAATAATTAATTTTTAAAGCATATTGGCTTGAAAATGATAATTTGAAGAAGAATCGTTGGGGTTGGAAACTACGCGATGGGATAAAAACATATCAATATTTAAATCTAGAACTCAAATAGGAGTTTTAATTTTATACACATGGAAGTCAGATATTTCTTATTCTTTAAAGCAAAAAAAACCCTAATTTAACCTATTGGGTCGGAAAGCCCTAATCGTGTACTTGAAAACCCTAATATTAATTAACACGTAGCTATATAACATTAGATATTAACTTAACACTATCTTTTATGATATTCTGATCTACACATAGTTTTCAACATTGTTATCTTGAGCTAGTTAATGATTTGTTTGTGTGTGTGTGTGTGTGTATATATATATATATCAATATCTATCTCGTAGCATAAAACTATTCGTCTTATACATATTATAATTAACTAGCTTAGAATTCTATGCATGAAATTCTCTAAGGTTCCAGCTGACACATGGTACAAAAGTAGAGCTCAAGTTATAAGCTATAAATTTCTCAAACATTCTCTTGTTAAATGATTGAGAGTGACATGTTGACTCACACATACATATGAAAGAAACACAACTATTACCTTATAAAGGAAGCCATTTTCACCCCAAATTCTGCAAGTCATTCCAAATGAGATATAAAGTAATTCTTAACAAACATTACAGTCATTCGAAATGAGATCTAAAGTAATCCTTAACAAACATTACAACTTATACATATAAAATACTCCCAAAATTTCACTTGAAAGCACCGAAATTTCTAGCTTCATTCTTCCCTCACACCAAAGTCAACAATATCAATTAACAACACTAAACAACTTCTTTCATCTATCTTCAATTCCCTAAAGAAGTTAAACACCCCCTTCTACTTATAAAACCCTTAGAAAAGAAGAAAGAGAAATTGCTTACACTTATACTAAATCAAGTAGTGGATTCTTGAAGGAACCATCTTTAAATACCACTCAAGACTAAGGTAATAATACTTTTCATCCCTAGTTATCTCTACAAAAAGCATTACAATGCATGATAAACTTAAAAATATCTTAGAATAAAGAATGAAATACCCTGTTTTATGCACATATATTTATTCATGTGATATTATAACAAGGATAATGAAGAATGAAAGAATCAATAAACTTAGAAGAGTAATAAGAAGGCCTATACTCTTCAAACATTGTAGCTATGACCAACTTAGTCTAAAAACACGTATAAGAAACCTATGAACTAACTCAACTTCACTAACATAAGGATTTATGTGGTAAACATTAAGATAAAACTCTAATAGACACTTATACATAGCTATCTTTATCAAATAGAAGTAATATAGATCTGACATCATAAGCTAAAACACTGTTGTAATTTAAGAAAGAATAGTAATCACTATTGTGATCATCGCCATGATCCCTTTGGGAGTCTAAAAATAATACCAACCACGGCCATAATATCGGCCATGATCCTCAATGTACTAAAATTTAGACATATCATGGTTGTAATATGGGGAATAATTTCCTTAGAAAATAATTTTTATACACATCATGATCGTAATGTAACTCATGAACCTCTCGGATCTCATTTTCAATACCTATCACAACTATGATAATCCCCGTGATCTTTATTGTGCTTAAGTTTAAGTCCATCATGACTGTAATATAGGAAGTCATCTT
Organism: Combretum micranthum; assembly: GCA_024138025.1. Taxonomy (NCBI): domain Eukaryota; kingdom Viridiplantae; phylum Streptophyta; class Magnoliopsida; order Myrtales; family Combretaceae; genus Combretum; species Combretum micranthum. Next base: position 51,835 of record JAMXBD010002810.1, on the reverse strand, counting down.
CTTAGGTTGTAAAACTTGTATTGATCACAACTGTGAGGCTACCATGATCTCTCGATATATCTTAACACCTACCATAGCCATAATACAAGTCATTATCTCCACCAACCCAAAAATTATATGCTTGCCTAGTAGGATTAATCTAAAGTTATTATACTATGTGTGCACTCATAATGTGAGAATTGTTTTGCAAGTTAGAGAATAGAAAAATCTACTTAATATTACTATTGTATGAATACATATTGATAACTAAGGAAATACAATATCTCATAGTCCGCCAGAACATATAGTTTGTATTCAAGGCTCATCTTCCTATCTTTTAGGACTTCATTGAAGAAGCATTGTCGCCAATCATTCTTAGTCCACTCCTAGCATAAATTATTCTTACAAAAAAGTTGTTGGGAGATGAGCAAAACCACAACTCAGTGAGATAACTTGACCAGACCACACATCAGGCAAGTTTAATTAACACACATATGTAATGAGGCATTCAATCATATGGACAAGTATAAGTTTTGACAACTCAAAATCCAAATAGGATGGAGATTTACGTCCTTTCATCGGGGTTAGAAGGAAATTATAATAATCGGACCCAAGAGAAACAGAGAACCAAGGGGAGAATGGGTACCATGAATTCTTACATAGAAATGTCAAATATTTCACTCGTTCCTTCGAATAAAGAAACTCCATTGGGGGATTTACCGCACCTAAGAGGATCAAAGGACTAAGAATATATTGATTTCAAATATTTTTATCTTAACTTTGGAACAAAAAAACTCCATTAAGTATGAACTATTTTCATGTCAAACCCTTAGGTGATATTCCTTCAAATGCTAGTTTAGTTCCCAAGGAATCAAGTAAAATACTTGTGTAGAACTAGGAAATTTACATCTAGAAAAATCAAATATTATTTTTGAATCGAAATGCTAATACGTAGTAGGGTCACTACATTTTAATTGCATCATTACAAATTATGCAATGCATGATTGGTGTTTTATGGGGCCAATTCACATTAAGTTATATTTATAGGCGATCATATAACTTACAAACAAGCTTTAACAATTTTCATACAACATATATATAACACACATAATGATTTTCATTATTATCATTTCAATTTGGCAACCAAACAAACACCAAGCAACATATAATATTCATAAGCTACATATATAGCAATTTTAATATATTTTTACATATGTAACTATATTACAAGCACAAACAATATACTAAAGTGAAAGTTACTCACTGTTAATCCTAGCTTGTTGTAATAATCTACTAAAAGGTCCAAGAACCGATCTATTTCTCCTATGAAATGGGATAAAAGATGCTTATCGCAATACATATGGTTATGTAATATGCCTTATTGGTGTTAACGTGTCCTAAGATTAGGTTTTATTATTTCTAGCATTATTTTCTAATATGGTTCATTTATCAAAGTAAACTCATCATTTTGCATTTCATTTCCATGTTTTCCCAAGGATTTAGAAAGTATACTAGATGTTTTTGTTTGTCTTGTTTTTTATTCTAATTCAAGTTCAATTACTTGTTTTATGCTATGTTTCATTAAGTTTTAAATTAACTCAATTTAAGTTCATATTTCTAATATATTCATTTATCAAAGTAAACTAATCATTTTGCATTTCATTTAATGTTTTCCCAAGGATCCAGAAAGTATACTATGATGTTTGTTGTTTGTTTTTTTTTTTATTCTTATTCCAAGTTCAATTAATTGTTTTGTGCTATGTTCATATTGTCTTAAATTAACTCAATTTAAGTTCATTACTTCTCCTTTGGTTAGATCATTTATCATTATTTATTTTCATTGTCTTTCTCTTAATCTTATTATAGATATGTATCTTTAGTAAATGCAATTATGTCAACTAATATATATATATATATATATATATCTTATATTTGATATCCTTACTATTTTCGGAAAGACCAAAATTTTGTTTCAATTTATGTATGTATATCTTAAGTTTAGTCACTCAATTCTAAATTATATCTTACAAACACTTGAACTATAACAAGTTGAATCCAAAAACTTTAATCTTCTATTGTAATTATCTTTCCTTTATTTAAGGGGTTCTTATAGGTTAAAAGGTCTTGGAGTGTAAGTGTAGGTCATGGGCATGATATGTGTGGTGATGAAATAGGGAAACGTATCATAGTCGTGATGTAGGCTGCAATTGATGATTACAGGCATGACATAAACTATTATTCACAACCAAATTCTATTGTAATCCAAACAAAATTCAAATTTACTCATTTTTCTACACTAATTAACTAATAGTATCTTAACTAACTACGTAGGGTAAAATTTTGTGTGTTTCAGAAACAATAAATCACATCTAAGTGAACAAGCTTATTTTACTCAACAAATTAAATTTATCACATATCATAATGTTTAATGATTCAAATCAATATAATGTTGAAGTTGAATTCCAAATCCATTATCTAGAAAAACCCCAATAAATTCTCCATCAAGGGATTCCTACAACAAATGATATGTTAACCTTTTTTTTTAATTGATGAATTTTTTCAATTTATTTTCTTAATGGTAATTGTCTACTTAAACTTTAAAGGAAAAAAAAATCAATTAGGTACTAAACTTTGAGGTGATCAATTTAATACTCAATAACATTTTTTGTGACTATTTTACTATGTTTTTAACATATTTACTTTGTTTACCAACTTACAAGAGGTAACACATCATTGAATTTTCACTACTTTCCTTGACAATGTTTTGTATTGATTGGTTACTTTTTCCACGTTAAGAAGTAGATTATACATTCTCACTAAGATATTAAAAATGGCCATAAAATTTTTTATTATGTATTAAATTGACTACATCAAAATTCAAGTACCAAATTGAATATTTGTGTAAAGTTGAGCTACAAAATTTGAAAATTTCCCTTTATTTAGGAATAATATCACAAATGATACTTTTTTTCAATCCTTCACAAATGATACTTGAACTTTACCAAAATATAAGTAAGTATAAGCTTTTGAAATTGATATATTTAGTACTTGAAAGAACTTGACAAAGTATTATTGGCATACACAAAAAGTCTTTTCAGGTATAAAATTGACAAATATAAAAGTTTTTAAGTTATTAAAGTTTTTGAGTTACCAAATTGATCAATTTCAAAATTTAAAGTATCTAATTGAATATTTTGTTAAAGTTCAAGTACGGTGGTGACATTAACTCATTTATTTAGAGAAGATAAAAGTAGTAAATTTGTCAAGTGAATACAACATATTTGAAATACAAAAATTTAAGAGAAAATTGTAAATTACCCCTAAACTTTTACCTAGGTACGGATTTATCCTCTTGAACTTTTAAAGTGAGTGTTTTAACCTCTTAAACTTTTAAAAATTAGCATAGTTAAGGACACTTAATATATTCCATTAGAAAAAACAAAGGGACTCTCGAACTTTCACTTATATGCAAATTGACCCCCTAAACATTCATATATGTATGAATTTATCCTCATAAATTCATTATAAAATGTTAATTATCTTAACTATACTAATTTTGAAAGTTTAAGGGGTTAAAAAATTCATTTTGAAAGTTAAGGAAGTGAATCCGCATATTGGTAAAAGTTTAATGATTAATTTGTAAATTCTCCTAAGTTTAATATAGAAAATTTAATATATGAAGATTTAATTGGATAAAACATTTGATAATTTTAGATTGAGAGCTTTTACACCGTTCAGTTAATTATCTAAATATTAAAATAAATATATATAATAATTAAAATATTAACTATTTTAATGATTCGATTACAATTGCGTATGATGTAAACTATTGAATAGTGATAAGATGGTCACATTAAAATTAATAATAATATCGTAGAATTTTTCCAACAAAAAGGAAAATGTTAAGTTTTGGTCTTAATATTTATTCGGAATTTACATCTCAGTTAACACGTACAACTGAACTCCACCCGGCAATAATAATCTCACATCCTGTACTGGATCTACAGTAACGTCAAATGGAATGGACAAAACAAAAAAATTGACAATATCTATATATTTCCTTCAGCCAATGAGAACACGACATTTATTTGGGACCAATCTAAGTGTTTTCATATAATTGGACTTTTTACTATACCTGCTGGATTATTATAGAATATTTATTCCTTAATTTATATATTTTATATGATAGGGAGTAAATAAAAATTTTTTATTTTTTTATTAGAAGAATGATTATTCTTGACTGGAAAATATAATTTATTTTAAAAATATCTTTAATTATAAAATAAAAAATTATTATTCCTTTTCAGCTTTATTCTATTCCATCTAACCAAATATACTTAAGGGAAACGTTATTCACGCAGTGATTGGCATATATAGAAAATGTCTTGTTTACTGTCCCATGATCGTGATACCTGGGCAACCAATCTTGAAAATAGATACAAATATCTCTATCTGATTTACATATGGCGAAAAAGTGGAAACGTTTTTTTTTTTTTTTTTTTGTTGTTATTGAAAGAAAACGTTGATGGCATTTTACGCGAAGGTTAAACTCGTGAATTGAAAAAAAGATATATATATATATATATATATATATTCGTATGCAATTTTATGGGACGATCAGTGGGATTTACAGTCCAAGTACTATGATCGTTTTGAGCCCTTTGTGATATAATGGCAGAAGTTTGTTTAATAATATAGCTCTTTTTTCTCAATAAAACAAGTGTAATACAAAGGCTTAATATTTAATACATAAATTTTGGTAAAATATATAATTATATGTCTGAATTTTAAAATTAAAAAATTTAATACCTAAACTTTAAAATTGATCAATTTAGTATCTAAAAAATTTTATTTAGCGAAGATACCATTGATGTGCTCATAAAAAATTCTTTTAGATACTAAATTGATCAATTTTAAAGTTTAAGTATCTAATTACAAATTTGTCAAAATTCAATTACTATTTATAACATTAACCCTAATACGAATCATTCTCTTGCGGTACCATGGAACAAATATATAATAAAAACAGTTTAAATAAAATACAACCTCTTAAGCTTTATTTGCCCGACATAAATCAAAGCACAGAGGGGAAGTGGATGAAGCACTTGCTATAAAACGTTTTGATTACAAGTGATTCAACATGAGACCCCTTAGACGATGAAGTGACGCTTTTATTTTACGGCCATCTAACGTTAATTTTAAATGTTTTTGTTTTCATATGATCTTTAAAATTATATATTTACTCTCTAATAATGTTCAGTCTAGTAGAATCATCGCTAAAGATCCATATGTCGTGATAGTTATGGAATTCTAACAACCATAGAAATCCTAAATATACAAATTTATAAAAGTTGATAAAAGAAATAAAAACACTTATAATATTTTTATAAATAGGGGTAATTTTTGGAAAAAACATGTTTATATATATATTATATATATATATCTTATATTTGATATCCTTACTATCTTAGGAAGACTAGAATTCATGTTTCAATTTATGTATATATCTCTTAAGCTTAGTCACCCAATTTAAATTATATCTAACAAACACTTGAATTATAACAAGTTGAATCCAAAAATTTTAATCTTCTATTGTAATTATCTTTCCTTTATTCAAGGGGTTTTTATAGGTTACAAGGTCTTGGAGTGTAAGTGTAGGTCACATACATGATATCTGTGATGATGAAACAAGGCAATGTATAATGGGTCTGATATAGGCTGTGATTGGTGATCACGAGTATGACATGAACTATTTACAGCCAAATTTTATGCTAATCCAAAAAAATTTAAATTTACTCATTTTTCTACACTAATTAACTAATATTATTTTAACTATCTATGTAGGGTAAAATTTGCTGTGTTTCTGAAACAGTAAATCACATATTGGTGAACAAGCTTATTTTACTCAATAAATTAAATTTATTACATATCATAATGCGCAATGATTCAAATCAATAGAATCTTGAAGTTGAATTCCAAATCCATCATCAAGGAAAACCTTTATAAATACTCAATCAAGGGAGTTCTACAATAAATGATATGCTAAACTTTTTTTGTTTTAATCGATGAAGTTTTGTTAATTTATTTTCTTAAGGGTAACTATCTACTAAAATTAAAAAAAAAATAATTCAATGGATATCTAAACTTTGAAGTAATCAATTTAATACTCAATAAGACTTTTTTGTAATTATTTTTACTACCTTTTTAACACATTTGCTTTGCTTACCAACTTACAAGATGCAACACATCATTGAATTTTTACTACTTTTTCTAATAATGTTTGTATTGATTGGCTACTTTTTCTACGTTAAGAAATAGATTATCGTTGTCAGTAAGATATTAAAATAGCCATGAAAATTTTAATTATGTATTAAATTGACTATCTCAGAATTCAACTATCAAATTAAATTTTTGTGTAAAGATGAGTTACCAAATTTGAAAATTTCCCTTTTATTTAGGATAATGTCACAAATGGTACTTGAATTTTGGCAAAATATCAAGTAAGTACCAAAACTTTTGAAATTGGTCAATTTAGTACTTAAAAAAATTTGGTGAAGGTACTATTAGTAAACACGAATTTTTTTTAAGTACTAAATTGATTAATTTCAAAGTTTTTGAATTACTAAATTGATCAATTTCAAAATTTAGATATGTAATTAAATATTTTGTAGAAGTTTAAGTAACATTGGTGACATTAACTCTTTATTTAAAAATGATAAAGGTAATAAATTTGTCAAGTGAATATAACATATTTGAAATACATAAATTTAAGAGAAAATTGTAAATTACTTTACAGACAGGCCACATCGGATCAAGACAAAGCCAACATAGATGACAGACTATTACACATGATGATTTTCAGTTACAAATACAGTTGGAATAGCATAGATCTTACTAAGTCTAGTATAGATCTCAAACAGAATAGTTTAGATCTAAATGAATGGAACTAGATCTCAACACATAACAAGTAGTTACTCTTGCATGTAAAGAAAACAGGTTGTAACAACAAGTAGTTACTCTTGCATGTAAAGAAAACAGGCTGTAAACAGATTGTACAAAAAAAAGTATAAATAAAAGATCGAGATACTCAGAGGGGTATGAGATTTTCCCCAGAACTTTGGTGCCTAGGTACAGGAGCTGATCTGGCTCGAACAGATCAAACCTAACATACAAATAAACCATTAGAGACAAACTGAGAGAACTCATACATCAGAACAAATAAGAAAACAGAGAGAGAGTTAGGGTTTCGTGATTCTTACCAGTGAGGCAAGAGAAAAAGAAAGAGAGAATTTATATTTAGGGTTTGTTGAGGAAAAAGACAAGCGTGCCCCTAACAAATTGGTGCTCTCGTTCCATGGCTCCTTCTACTAGAGCAGGGACGATGGAAGATAACTTTGCTGAGTTGGCCAATAATTTGCAAGACTTCTTTGTTACAAGGCTTTACGGATTGAAATGGACAAGAAATTCGAGGAACTTTCCAAGAATTTAAGTAGAATCAGAACCAGCATCAAATCATTCTATAGATCAACATTCGAGTTCATCATTTTCTCATGGGGAGTATGGCCGAAAACTTGCTGAAAGGAATAAAATTGGAAATTCCTAAATTTACTGGGCTTGATGCTTTAGGGTGGATTTTCAAAGCAAGATTCTTTGAATTTCATGCCATCCGGATGAACAGAGGATCACCATTGCTTCTTTTGCAATGGAAGAACGTGCGCTCGATTGGTACAAATGGATGTACAACAATAAACAACTCAGTTCATGGACTAATTTCAAGAAGTCCATTGAAGTTCGTTTTGGCCCATGGATATATCAAGGTACCCTTTCCAAACTTATTCAAGTTCGATCTGTTGATGAATATCAACCAATTTGAATCTTTATCTAATCGAGTTGTTGGTTTACCTGAATCCTTTCTTCTCAGTTGTTTTGTATCGGTCTTAAACCCTATATAAAACGAGAAGTTCAGATTGCCCGACCCCTTACTTTGATGCATGCTATTTGGCTTGCCAAAATGCATGAAAGTAAACATAATGACCAATTCATTTTCACAAACCATACACATCACCTCCTCTTTCTAAACACTTATCCCTTTACAATTTTCTAAACCATACACTTCTCCTTCTACCAATGTTTCTAGTACCCCAAACACTTCTGCCAATCCTATCATAACCACATACACAGAAACCGACCATTCCAATTAAACGATGACACCTGCGAAATGTTAGCTAGACGTGAACAGGGCCTTTGTTATAATTGTGATGAAAAATATCATCGCAATCATAAATGCAAATCTAAATTTCTTTTATTGTTGCATGATATTGATGAGGATTCTGAGGGAATCGCACAGGAATCTGATATGAACCATGACGATTTAGAGACAGGTTCTATTAGTTATCATGCCTTATCAGGCACTTCCAAACCATGTACCTTGAAGTTCAAGGGATATATCAATGGCCATGAGGTGTTGATTTTGGTTGACACAGGCAGCACGCACAATTTTGTGCAAGCACGATTAGTTCATCATTTGGGATTGATTGTACAACCAGCATCCCAATTTTCAGTAATGATTGGTAATGGTTCCACAATGCATTGTGAAGGGATATGTTCTGATGTCAATGTTTCTATTCAATCTTGGACTTTCCAAGATTCTTTTTATGTTCTTCCATACAGGGTGCTGAAGTGGTTTTAGGTATTCAATGGTTAAATAAGTTGGGTCCAGTGACTATGGATTATTCCAGCTTACAATGGAATTTTTCTCGAAGGGGAAAACCGTTATGTTAGTGGGTGATAAGTTTGACTTGACTGAAGAAATATCACATCATCAATTGCGTCGATTGGTTTATACAGATGCCATTGCTACTTGTTATCATTTGGTGGCTCAGAAAGTGGATAAGGAACATCACGAATACCACCAACAACTCTGCTATTAAAGCATTGTTGGGCAGATTTTCTTCTGTATTTGAGGCACCTCATCATTGCCACCCCTTCGCACTATTCAACATCAGATTCATCTATTTCCCAACACTTCTAGTCAATGTCAAACCCTATCGTTACCCACATTTTCAGAAAACTGAGATAGAGAGAAGTGGAGGATATGTTAGCTCAGGGAGTTATTCAAAGGAGCACTAGTGCCTTTTCATCACCAGTTTTACTGGTCAAAAAGAAAGATGGGAGCTGGCGATTTTGTGTGGACTATCGTGCTTAAATCAGGTCACTGTTAGGGATAATTTCCCTATTCCCACTGTTGATGAATTGATTGATGAACTTAGGGATGCCTGTTTATTTTCCAAATTGGATCTTAGGGCAGGGTATCATCAGATTCGAATGGATCCTAAGGATGTGGAAAAGACAGCTTTCAGGACTCACCAAGGGCATTATGAATTTCTTGTAATGCCTTTCGGCTTAAGCAATGCTCCTTCCACTTTTCAATCCATCATGAATACTATGTTTCAGTCTTATTTGAGGAAGTTCGTGATTATTTTCTTTGATGATATTCTGATTTATAGCAGCAACATGGAAGACCATTTGCAGCATTTGGCATTGGTCTTATAGACTTTATTGGATAATCATTTTTACTTGAAGGAGAGTAAGTGTTCTTTCGCCCAAACTACTATTGAATATTTGGGACATGTGGTTTCTTTTAATGAACTCAAACCAGATCCCTCTAAAGTAGAGGCAGTAGCCAAGTGGAACTCCTGTGAATGTGAAGCAGTTAGGGCATTTTTGGGCTTTCGAGTTATTATAGGAAGTTCATTAAGGGTTATGCTACCATTGCTGGTCCCTTAACTAATTTGTTGAAGTCTAATGGGTTTCATTGGTCAGGCATGGCTGATTAAGCTTTTTCTCAGCTTAAAGAGGCTTTGATTAATGATCTTTGGCATTGCTAGATTTCACTCAACCAGTTGTGTTGAAACAGATGCCTCAGGGGTGGGTATTGGAGTAGTGTTGTTACAACATTCATCCAATTGCATATTTTAGTAAAAACTTCCTAATCACTTAAGGAAAGCTTCTACTTATATCAGAGAATTGTATGCAGTAGTTGAATCAATCAGAAAATGGAGACAATATTTGTTGGGCAACCATTTTAAAATTCGAACTGATCATCGTAGTTTGAAGGAACTCCTTTCTCAAGTGGTTCAGACTCTTGAACAACAACATTATGTAACCAAATTGTTGGGTTATGACTATGAAATAGTCTATAAGAAAGGAGTGGAGAAAGGTGTTGGCTGATGGCTATCTAGATAGTACAGTGATGCCTCTTTATTGGCATTTTCTATGCCATTTTCAACTTGAGGATCTTAAAAGAGAGTGTCAGACATCGCCAGCTTTTCAACAGTTGATTTCTCAGTTACAAACAGGACAGGTCTCCAAGCAGAAGATTGAATGGAGACATGGCTTATATATTACGGTACTCGTTTATTTTTGGTGCCTGAATCTATGTTGATTCAAAAAAATTTGGAGGAATTTCATGGTTCTCCGATGGCAAGGCATTTTGGAGTGACTAAGACATTCAAACGAATAGCCAGCCAATTTTATTGGATTAAGATGACGTCATAGATTGAAGATTATGTTCGTACTTGTCACATCTGTCAACAGATTAAATATGTGACTACTGCATCAACTGGATTGCTAGCCCCACTTTCGATTCCTACTAGAATTTGGGAAGATATTGCGATGGATTTCATTACGCATCTTCCAAACTCTAAGGGCTATTCAGTAATATTCGTAGTAGTGGATCGATTATCCAAATATTGCCATTTGGGGGCATTGGATAGTCATTTCACAGCTACTAAAGTTGCAAACTTATTTTTGACAATGGTGTGTCAAACTTCATGGATTTCCAAAAACCATTGTTTCTTACAGAGATTTTATTTTCTCATCATTTTGGAAAGAATTATTTCATTTAAGTGGAACAAAACTCAATATGAGTTCACCTGATCATCCACAGTCCGATGGTTAGACTGAAGTGTTGAATAGAACTATTCAACAATATCTCAGATGTTTTGTTATGGATTATCCAGAGCGGTGGTTTATGTTTTTACCTTGGGCAGAATATGCCTATAACACTTCTTATCATGAAGGGGCTGGCATGACTCCATTTCTGATAGTGTATGGAAGAGAACCCCCTGTTTTATAGTCCTACTTGGGGGAATCCTCATTAGTAGCAGCCGTGGATGAAGAATTGACTTCTAGGGATCAAGCCCATAAGACTTTACATGCTAATTTGCAGCATGCTCAAGCTAAAATGAAAAGTTTAGCTGACAAGCATCGATCTGATGTGGTTTATCATGTGGGAGATCAAGTGTATGTTTGCCTTCAACCATATCGACAATTATCATTGGCTTTTCATAAGAGCCATAAATTGTCTAAATGGTATTATGGCCCATTTACTATACTCAAGCGGGTTGGCCAATGTGCATATGAATTGGATTTTTACCATCCTATTCTAAAATTCATAGGGTCTTTCATGTTTCTTTGTTGAAACCAGCACATGGTACTGATCTTCAACCTCTGGAGTTACCACACGAGTCCTATAACTCGGGACCACTACTTCAACCTTTAACTATCTTAAGTTCACGCTATGTAGTTCAGAATGGTGCCTCTATTCCTCAAGTACTAGTCCAGTGGAAGGGTTTACCCACTGAAGATTCTACATGAAGATTGGACTGAGTTTCGCAAGATTTATGCAGATTTCGACCTGAGACAAGGTGTGTTTCCAGAACAAGGGAAACTTGTTACGGACAGACCACATCGGATCAAGACAAAGCCAACTTGGATGACAGACTATTACACATGACTGATTTTCAGTTACAAATATAGTTGGAATAGCATAGATCTTACTAAGTCTAGTATAGATCTCAAACAGAATAGTTTAGATCTAAACAGAATGGAACTAGATCTCAACAGCATAATAAGTAGTTACTCTTGCATGTAAAGAAAACAGGCTATAACAACAAGTAGTTACTCTTGCATGTAAAGAAAACGGGCTGTAACAACAAGTAGTTACTCTTGCATGTAAAGAAAACAGGCTGTAAACAGATTGTACAAAACAAAAAGTATAAATAAAAGATCAAGATACTCAAAGGGGTATGAGATTTTTCCCAGAACTTTGGTGCCTTAGGTACAGGAGCTTGATCTGGCTCGAACAAGATCAAAACCTAACATACAAATAAAACATTAGCAAAACAAACAGAGGAACTCATAGTTCATCAGAACAAAATAAGAAAACAGAGAGAGAGTTAGGGTTTCATGATTCTTACCAAAGTGAGGCAATAGAGAAAAGAAACGAGAGAATTTATACTTTAGGGTTTGCTTTAGGTAAAAAGACAAGCGTGCCCCTAACAATTACACTCCTAAACTTTTATTCACTTCCTTAAACTTTCAAAGTGAGTATTTTAACACATTAAACTGGCATAGTTAAGAACACTTAATGTATTCCGTTAAAAGAAAACAAAGGGCTCTTGAACTTTCACCTATATATGGATTAATCTCCTAAACTTTCATATATGTATGAATTTACCGTAGTAAATTCATTATAAAATATTAATTGCCCTTAACTATAATAATTTTAAAAGTTTAAGTGTTTTAAAAACTCATTTTAAAAGTTAAGAAGGCTAATCCGCACATTGGTAAAAGTTTAATGATTAATTTGTAAATTCCCCTAAGTTTAATATAGAAAATTTAATATATGAAGATTTAATTGGATAAAAATAATTATAGATTGGGAGCTTTTACAATCCTGTTGATGGGATCGTCCAATCAATTATTTAACCATTAAAATAAATATAATAATTAAAATATTAATAATTTCGATTATGATTAAATATAATATAAGCTATTGGATAATAATAAAATGAATTCCTTCAAAATTAATTATAAGATTAGAATTTTCCTTAGCGATTACATTGAAAAAAGAATATATATTCAGTTTTCGTCTTATTATCTAATCCGAATTTATATCTCACCTAACACCTACACTGAATTCCACGCGGCAATATCAATATCACATCCTGTACTGTGTCTACATTAACGTGAAATGGAATACACGGAATAATTTATATTAACATGAAATAAAACGTACAGAATAAATAAGAATATTTTTTTTTTAAAGAAATGACTGTTTCTAACTAAAATATATATTTTATTTCAAAAATATCCCTAACCATAAAATAAAAAATTACTATTCATTTCTAAAATTTTTTTGTAGTCTTATCTCATTCTACTTAACCAAGCGTACTTAAGAATTAACGAAAACATTATTCACGCACTGGTCGGCAACTAATCTTGAAAATAGATACAAATTTTCTATCTGATTTACATATGGCGAAACTGACAAGAAAAAAGGAAGACGTTTTTTTTTTTTTTTTTTTTTTTTTTTACTGCGTGTGTAATTAAAAGAAAACGTTGATGGCATTGTACGCGAACGTTAAACTCGTGAATTGAAAAAAAAAAAAAAATTCGTTTGACATTTCATGTGACGATCAGTGGGATCTTGCAATCCAAGTGCGATGATCGTTTTGAGTCCTTTGTGATATAATGGCAGAAGTTTGTTTAATAATAGAACTCTTTTTTCCCAATAAAACACGTGTAATACAAAGGCCTAAATCATAAATAATACATGAATTTTGGTAAAATATATAATTATATATCTAAACTTTAAAATTGATCAATTTAATATTTAAAAGAACTTAATGAAGATACCGTTGACGTGCTTATAAAAATCTTTTTTAGATACTAAATTGATCAATTTTAAAATTTAGATATCTAATTATAAATTTTATCAAAATTCAGCTACTATCATTCTCTAGGGTTACCATGGAAAAATATATAATAAAAACAGTTTACATAAAATACAACCTCTTGAGCTTTTCGCCGGATATAAATCAAAGCACAGAGGGGAAGTGGATGAAGCACTGGCTATAAAACGTTTTGATCACGAGTGATTCTACATATATCCCCTTAAACAATGACGTGATGAATTTATTTTACGGCCATCTAACGTTAATTTTAAATTTTTTGTTTCCATATTATCTTTAAAAAATATACATTTACTCTCTAATGATGTTCAGTCTAGTAGAATCATCACTAAGATCCCATATTGTAAGTAGTTTTGGAATTCTAATAACCATTATGAATGGCAAATATACAAATTTATAAAAGTTGATAAAGAAATAAAAACACTTATATTATTTTTATAAATAGGGTTATTTTGGAAAAAAAAACATGTTTTTATAAAATGAATTTTATTCCTATAGTAAGAGAAAGAATAAGATGGTTCTTTATTTATATTATATCAAATCAATATTTCGTATGTTAAAATTTTTAAATCAAATAAAAAATAACTTTTTTAAATAATAAAAGTAGAATATCGATTCCAATCTTACCATCTAAACGCAGCAATAAGATTCAGTCGCAGCCACACAATTTTTGACATTACCATCTAAGATCACTATTAATGCCTCTATCATTTTCTGTGCATCACTTTCCTAGCTAGTTCATCACTATACCTTGGCGGCATTCAAAGTATGAAATGGGATAAAGATTTTCTAATGTGGTCTATAAATTAGCATGCTAGGGCCTCACTACTCATTCCCTCTAATTTTTTGCTTGCAAGTCACGATACCATTCCAATGACGATCTCCACATCTTATCAGCAAACTTTCTTGTTCTCTCTTGGCTTCTCATTATTAGCTTGTGCCCATGCCCTTCATCAAGTACAAATCCAAAGCCTAAGTAACTGGACAGAACAATTTTTGAAAATGCACAATACACAGCTCCAGCTTCCTTGCCAGAGGAATTTAGAACATTTTTCTTCAACCAAACACTTGATCATTTCAACTATAGGCCAGAAAGTTACACTACTTTTAAACAAAAGTATGTGATCAACTCAAAGTATTGGGGTGGATCAGATGCACCAATCCTGGCTTATCTTGGCGCGGAATCACCATTAAACGTGACAAACATCGGATTCCTTCCCGAAAATGCACAACGATTTAAAGCTCTATTAGTTTATATAGAGGTATGTAAAGCAAAACTTCGGTAAATTTTACTTACGGTACTTGAATTTTTTCGATTATAGCATAAATACATCTAAATAAAATTCGTCATAAGAAAATACCTAAACTTTTTAAATCTTTCACTTATGTTACTTGTAGACGGATTCCGTCTATTTTTCCATCAATTCAATAACGTAGCAGATCAATCCGATTAAAATATTATTTTTCATCGGTACAGGTAATTTTTTTAGTTTTTTAATATATTTTTATTTTTTTCCTTGTCTCTTCCCTCTCCTCTCTCTCTCCTTCTTCTTCTCTAGACGCCATTAATGGAGCTTGAAAGCTCCATTACTATTCCTTGTAGTCCTTTGCTCTTCCAACGGATTTAGATCTCCACCTTCATCCTCTATGCTTTTGCTGCCGCAGCTCATAGATGTGATAAGTTCCTTCCAGCAATTTTTTCGCCCACAAACACTACCACAAAAAACAAGTTAAAGAGCATTTATGGGTATTTTTCAAAGCTATTTGAAAAGTTAAAGATCTGATTAAATTTTAATATATAATAAAAAGGATCTTGCCTTCCCGTGGGGCTTATATTTTAAATTGAGCATGTACATTGTCTTCCCCCTTTTGCATGCACCCTTGATGGAGCTTTCAAGCTCCAACTCTCATAAGTCTATCTTTTTAATCCTTTAATTTAAAAATTGAAACGTCAATTTCTAGAAGTTGTTTGCATTTGTAAACACCAAATTTGAAAAAAGAATTTTAATCTCATTTTAAAACATTTCAATAAGCATTTCAAAATTTAATTTTTCTTGATCTTCCTTATTTTCGCGAATTAGTCACCAAATACTCATTGAGTTGCAAGTCGCACTTGCTAACTCTACTAGTAAGACCCAAGGACTGTGAATAGAAACCTTATGGCCCTAAACATGGACTTAGCTCAATTTCTGTTTCCATCATCACACCTAGACACCGATGTTCAGATGGGTACGATAACGAATTTTTTTGTTTCGAGGATCGGAGTTGATGTAGTTCGGTTTGGAAGGTCGTATTGTTTAGACAGAGAGAGAAAAAGCTTCTCTCATAAAGAAAATTGAGTCTTCTGAATAAGATGAAGATGAGTTCTTGATTTTGACATTTATAGGTTATGTGAAGAAAATATCTAATTTCATGTAAAGTTTGAATGTTTTTAATTTAATTTTTTTTCCTATTTGCATCATGGTATTTTGAATTAGTTTCATGTAAATTAATGAGTTGATAGAGTAGACTTGAATTGCTAGCCTATAATAGTAGGACTCTATTGGATTTGTATAAGATGCTAGCAACCATTTTTTTTATTATTTAGTCTCTTGACAAAATCCAAATTGTATTACCGTTGAAAATCATCAGTTTAGAAAGGAGAAATGAAAACGTAATCGCACACATCTCCAACTCTGGAAGTATACGACAGTGGATTCATGCATAAACGTTTTTACTAAATTGAAATATACACTATTATATGTGTGCGTGTGATCCACAGGACAAAATTAATTGTTGTATTTGTGGCTTTTGGCTAGGAAATTAAATACTATAATTCAATCTTATTATTATTGTGACAGCATCGATATTATGGCGACTCCATTCCATTCAATATGACTTCTGAAGAGGTTCTTAAAGATGCTAATATTCGTGGATATTTTAGCTCCACTCAAGCTTTGGCAGATTATGCAGCGATCCTTAGGCATTTGAAAAGCAATTTTAATGCCACCAATTCTCCAGTAATTGTTGTTGGTGGATCATATGGTGGAAGTATGTATTATTTCCTTTGTCGCTTTATTATTATTATTAGTTATTACTGGAAAGGAGGAAAGATTGGTTATTCATTAATATTAACATTTGGTTTGGTCATAATTATTTTATATATGCAGTGCTTGCTTCATGGTTTAGGCTAAAATATCCACACAAACTCTTGGGGCTCTAGCCTCATCAGCTCCAATCCTTTATTTTGATGACATCACTCCGCAAGATGGATATATGCTATTGTCACCAAAGATTTTAGGGTCAGATTTTATAAGTTTTTTCTTTTTTATCATATTTCAATCAATGTATAGTAACGGTAATATAGTGTAAGTGTACATATTTCACACTTCAGCCAATAATTGAAATGTTTTGGTTTCAGGAAGCCAGTGAGGCATGCTATGAATCCATAAAAGCATCATGGCAAGAAATCGATGAAATGGCTCACCAACAGAATGGCCTGTCAAGTCTAAGCAAAATATTCCAAACATGCAAGTATGTGTCAAGGAAATCCTTAAAAATAACTGCAAATATATCTACATAGAGAAATCCTTTGCACTATACTAACTTTTTCATAAGTATTAGCCGAACCATATATTAAACCTCAATCAACGTACTATTACTATTATAGTTCTTTTAACAAATGCTTTCTTGCTTTATAATTTTTTTTTAAGAGTATGTGTATATCTTCAAAAGTTATATAAAATTAAAAAAATATTTTAAAAGTTTAGGAAGTTCATTTGTATTGAACATTAGTTTGGGGGAAGTATTTATAATTGTCCTAATTATTAATTGATTTTTGTTATTATGATAAAGAAATAATGTCACAAATGTTTACCTCAGCTTTGGTAAAATATGCAATTAGATATATAAACTTTGAAATTAATCAACTTAATATTCAAACTTTAAAATTGATCAATTTAGTACTTGAAAATTTTTGAAATTGATCAATTTAGTATCTAAAAGAATTTGACTGTGATACTGTTGGCATGCATAAAGTCTAGGCACTAAATTGATCAATTTTAAAGTTCAGGCACCAAGTTGTATATTTTGTCAAAGTTGAGGTACCATTCATGACATCAAACCTAAGATAAATCATGCTAACACGTGATGATCTCCATCGATACAAGGTTGTCAAATTCATGTTATATGTAGAATTATCACAGAGTCTACAAAATCGGAATAAAAATTGAAACATAGAAACGTAAGTTTTTACAATATCTATATGTAAAATAGCTTTGAAAAATTATACACACACACTTACAAGTTACAACATTCATAAAAAAAGAATTAAAATTGTAATGGATTTTTAAAAGAAGGAGAAAGTAATTTCTCTTCTTTATAATAACTCTTAATTCATAACATAAAAAAAAAAAAAAAAAAAAAACAGGAAAGAAAGTTGAAACTAAATTGTTTTGTGCTGTTTTTGCTTGAAAAGTAAGTAAATTGAAAGAAAATCAAACCTTTCAACTTATCCATAAGTTCATAATTAATAAATAAAATGAAATAAATAAATTTTCTTGTAAATTTAAATTAAAGTTGAATTAAGGCTATAAATGTAAAAAAAAAAAAAAAAAGGAGACAAAGAGCAAGGAAGAGTAGAAATAAAAATAAAATATGATAAGAAGATTTAGTACCATAATGTAATAGTTAATGAATTTATAAAATAGAGTGTATTGTTCATTTTTTAGCATTCTTGAGTCACATAGAAGAAATCAGAAACCTTAGTTAAAAACGTAAGATGCTACTGAGTTTACGTATAGAATCAATTAAAAAAGTAAGATTTTATAAAAAAAAATAAAAAAATTTTACGTATGAGCTAGCTCAAAAGAGGCTCTTCAAATTATGAACTCTTAAAATCGTAGAAGTAAAATTGTGATTTTACAGCTTCATTTAAATATTATTTTCAAATTCTTTAATCTAAATTCTCTATCACTTTGAATCAAATTAATGAAAACAAAGTAGATTAATTGAATTATTGATCCCGAGTCTTCTCATTTTCAATTTCAGGCCTTTAATTCCTCCATGTTCTCAAGAATTACTTAAAATCAATTTATACTAGAGCAGCTCAATACAACCACCCACCGACCTACCCAGTGACGCTCATATGTAACAGCATAAATAATGCATCTTCTTCGAATACAAATTCTAGTATTAAACTTCTGGAAAAAATTTTTGCTGGGGTTGTCGCTGCAAAAGGAAATTTGCCATGCTATATTAATGATTCCACAGATCCAAATCTTGGCTGGCAATGGCAGGTACGTACACTTACTCTAAACTTCCACTTTGAAATTACCTTTCCTTTGTGAAGTCTTAAGTATTCCCACAAACTTTAGTAATATTATGTCGTTCGGAATGCGTCAGAATGATGCTTGTTAATATTTTAAAAGAATAATATTAACCATTGACTTGTAATTTTAATATACCTTAGAAGAAGTTATTTTAACCCCTTATACCAATTATTCTACCTATTATACGGTTGATTGCGATATTAATATTTAATTTGTCCTTTTATTAAATACCAGACTTTACATACCGTACATATTCTATTTGAGCTTGAAGTAATTTTTATCACCTATTTGATCTTTAACATACATACCCATTATCATGTAAATTTATCATTTGAAAAAATTTCAGCTCAAAAGTTAAACATTTTTATTAGGAAAAATGTCCAATTTGGTACTTGAATTTTGACAAAAAAGATGAATTAGGTACTTAGCTTTAAAAACTATAATTTTATATCCAATTGAACTTTTCATGTCCTTAAACACCACCTTACTCAATCATTGTTCATGACGTGTCTATTACTTCAAGAACAATAAAAAGTAGAGTAGTATTTAAGGATATAAAAGTCCAATGAGTATGAAATTGGACTTTTTAAAATTTAGTTACCCATTAACCTTTTCATCAAAGTCCATGTACCAAATTGGGCATCGTGCCTTTTTATTATCATATAATTGGCATATACCTACCTTTATTAATGTATATGTGCTTCAAAATAATGTAAGTTACTACTTTGGGCGCTTTTGTGTATATTATCCATTATCTATCTAGACATAGCCATGGTTTTGGGATTGAACCGAATTGAAACCACCGGTTCCAAGTATTGAAATTGAGGAACCAAAACAAAAACCGTCTTTTATGATTCTGATTTGATTCTATCGAACTAATGGTTCCCAGTCTATTTTTGAACTATGAAACCACTAAGGAATTTTTATTATAGGAGAAGTTTTTATAAACTAAATTATATGTGCTTTTAAATTATATTTATTTGTAGTAATAAGAACATTGTGAATGAGTAATGAAATTTATTATTTATATGAAATAGTTTAAACATTAATAATTATATATTTAATATTATTTTTTAAATTTTCTCAAATTTTCTTTCTTTTTTTCAATTGTACCAGCTAGAATCATTGGTTCCATATAGTTCTAGATCAAAGAATCATCTAGGAACCAAGAAACCAATGATTTCTTACCTGATTCTAAAATTGCTTAACTTATCATAGTTCCAGTTTGGTACCGCATGTGCCTATGTCTACATCTACCTTATTGTATACTTTGTGTTATGATCGGCATTTAGTCCAGTATGAAATATTTTCCAATCATAACTGCATAGTATTTACCACTGCAATGATCCAAAAAGAATTATTATTTCTTCAGAGGTGCAGTGAGATGGTAATGCCAATAGGCATCACAAATAACTCCATGTTTCAACCACATCCTTTCAATCTAACCACCTTCATTGCGGGATGCCTAAGATTGTATGGAGTTGCCCCTCGACCTCATTGGATCACCACGTACTTTGGCGGTCATGTATGTAACTATTACATTATTGCATTTAATATTGTAATTAAATGTTATTATAACATGTTTTGCATGTCTAGTAATTATTATAGCATCACATTATAGTACACATTTCCTTCTATAACATAATGGACCATTCCCATCTAATCTTAATATGGTGAAAGATGCCATGTTATGATGAAATAGGAGCAATTACAGTAATATTATTCCAACAATAAATATAGTTTTAATTACGATGGTGAAAAAACATGGAACTACAAGAAAAAAAAACTTATCATTGGTGAAAAAAGTCTTATTATTGTTAAAAGGGACCAAGTGAGCCGGTTACTATCACCATAAGAAATTTGGTCTTTAAGGACAAAAATTCTGTCTTTAATTGTAAATTTCCATCACAAAAACCATTATTATAGATTTTATTTGTGGAAATATAACTTGTTTTATTTATTTTCTATCATATGATTTCTATCTCTAAAGGTTAGCTTTCTTGTAGTGTATATAGACGGAACACATCCATACATACTATAGAAATATCATTCACACTTGATGAATATGGAAGAATTGAAAATTTTGACTATATAGGTCTCAAATTCCTGAATTTTCTTTTTTTTTTTTTTTAGTTATTAGTTATTGAAATTCTAAATATCGGGATTCATAATGTTATTAATTTTATTTACATCCCTTACCTTCAACTTAGTTTCTTGAAAATAATAGAAAATTATAATACTTCCTTCAATTAAAGAAGAATTTAGTCTCACTTGTCTTATGTTCCTTCCAATTGATGATAAAGGGTTATCAAATAATGGACATCGTTCACCTGGTCAATTACAGGACATCAAATTGATTCTTAAAGGGTTCGGAAGCAATATTATTTTCTCCAACGGACTTAAGGATCCTTATAGCAGCGCCGGGTAAGATTGATATTTCCTTATTTGTCATTTTTTTATATTCTAGGAACAAGCACTAAGATTCGAACTCTATCATGTATTAGAGAAAAGATTTATCAAAATCAACTTTCCGACTTTGCTCTTTTTATTGAACTCTAGTCTTATCTGACATTTGCTGCACGGAAATGATTTGAAAGGGATTCCAAAATTATCCATTCATATGTTTGGAAATATATTAGGAATGTAATGAAATTACTCTAATGTGTATTTGTCAAAAATATTCCTAATAATAAATGTAAATTATGAATGAGTGATAGGATAAAAAGGTAATTAAGTTACATGAAATTAATAAAACTGGAATTATCAAGAAGGTGGAATGATTTTTACTTCAAAGTCGGAATGGTTGATTCTAATAAATCATCATTTTAGTTTCTAAAAGTGTATCCAAACATGAGAAATGAAAAGAAACTCAGAATCATAATTTCATCCTAAGTTTATTCTCTCGTGTCAAACATGACATATCATTAGTACCTTCTATCCATTCTCATTTTCAGTTCGTGTGGTAAGTTTATATTCAAACTCATTTATCATACTAAGTTTTTTTTTCCTATATAAAAGCGAAACGCTCATCATCTTCATATATGATTTCTCAACATTTTTGTATCCTTAAATTGGACATACAACTGGTGTGTAAGAGTTTTTCTTTGCATTGATGCATTAGTAAATATATCTCCTAACATGCTTGTTGATTTCTCTCTCTCACGTTGTACCCAATAACATCTCAAGTTCTTGAAAGAAACTGAATGAGTCAGCAAAGAGTATCGTTGTTAGATTAAGATCTAGGGAGTGTCGAGAGTTTTGATCGTTTGGCACCGAAGGAAAATATAAGGGTGGTAATACCGATATTGAAATGATGCTTAATTGGCCTTATTTTCTTACTTAAATTTATTCATGGTATGGTTGCTTTTCAAGAGAAGCCTTGAAGGATAAATTACTAATTTTCATGGTCGAAGGTGACATGCTAAAAAGCATGCTTTCAATGAAAGTAATTGCATTGTGCTTTTCTCTGCATTATTGAAATGAAGAATAAAATTTTTGGTGTTTTCACGTTCCAACCTAAAAGTTTTCAATTAGTATTTTCAATCCTAAATTTTATTTATTGCCAATCATTCTATTGCACAATTTATACTCCTTCATTAAACTTGCAACGTAACCTTACTATGTACCTAGTAATTTAGTGAATAATCATACCTTTTTATTTCTTTTTAACACTCAAAAGCATTATTCCATCACAATATTTATTAACATAGAATTTTTTAAAATTCTAACGATACTTTGTGTTCCCACTTTCAGAGTGTTAGAGAATATTTCAGATACAATTATTGCAGTCTCTACAGCCAATGGTAAAAGTACTTAAATCTTCATCATGTGACTATCTTTGTAGTTATCCAATAAAATGTTAATTTTATATATGGATTGCCTACCACAAGCATGACACATAACCTAGACCATGATATAAATTCTCTCTCTCTCTTTTTTTTAGGTTCTCATTGTCTTGATCTGCGTCCATCTAATACTAGCGACCCAGATTGGTTGGTGATGCAAAGAAAGATCGAGGTTGAGACCATTGAAAGTTGGATTGAGAAATATCATAGCGATAATCTAAAGTTAAATGATCCTTAGTAAACCCATACATGTCAAGTCAATGTAATCATTTGATAAAAGAAAAGTGTTGTCGTCCATATATGATATGCACATGTATTTGGCATTTTATCGAACCATTTTATCAAAAGCTACGGTGTAATAAATATCTTAATTAATATGATATCAATTATATTTCTATCATTTTCACTACTTCGATTTACTATTGTTAGGTTATAGATCCGACTCATTTTAGTCAATAATAAAGGAAATCCTAAATATATTATATATACTTAGAACAAGACTTGAAATAAGGAGATTTTGTACAAACAAAGGAGATGAAATACTTGTACACCGGCCATAGAAGAAGCAAAGTCGACGACTATCTTAATCCTAATACTAGCCTTGAATTGAGAAATTTTTTCTGAGAGCTTAGATCAGCCTAGACTGGCAGGGCTATGCTGCTGGCGTAGGAACATCGAAGTTTAGCACCTGTTCTTAATACTGCCATCCTTTATTTTATCAAGCCAGCTTATGTTGTATTCGTGTTTTCCCTTTGTTGTTGCATATAAATTCTTATTATTTGGTCTTAAGGTTTGGTGTGTGTCTATCTTAAATCCTAGAGAGAAAGGCCTGTTGTTATTGAAATCCACCATTTATGGTGAAGATCCGTATGATCCACTAATGTTATCTAGTGAGAAAAACTGTTTTATCCCATTATTGTTGATAGTGGAAAAAATATATGTTGTGATCTCGTGTTTTTTTGCTAATATTGGAGTTTTTCACGTAAATCCTGGTGTTTGTTGTTTTTATTATGTATTTTTGTTTGATTTTTGTTGTCACTACAAGCAAGAGGAAAAATCGTTCAGATCGCTTCTAAGTTTATCGGTTGATTTTTCCTAACAAAGTGGTATCAGAGCACTAGGTTGAAAAAGAAATTAGGTTTATTCTTGAATTGCAAACATGGTTAAATTATCAAGTACTATGATTAAATTAAATTCATTAAATTGCTCTATTTGGAAGTCTATGATGGAAGATCTACTATATTGTAAAGATTTGTATTTGCCTTTGGGTGGTGATATTATAAAGTCAACAGATAAATCTAATATAGATTGGCAATAATGCATAGAGAGACTGTCAAATATATTCGATAATGGATTGATCAAAGTGTGTATCATCATGTTGCTTAAGAAACCAGAGCTAATGTTCTATGAAGAAAATTGAAGTCCATATATGTGAGGCAAACTGCCTTGAATAAAACCTCTTTAATTAGGAGAGTAGTGCATTTGAAGTATTAGGATGGATGCAATATGGATAAGCACTTGAATGATTTTCACGGGCTTGTGAATCAACTGATTGCTATGAAACTTGTGCTTGATGATCAGATTTAGACACTTTTGTTGTTGAGTTCATTGCTTGAAAGCTGGGAGACACTTGTGGTGTCTATTAGTAATTTTGCTCTAGATGGAAAGCTTACCATTGCAATGTTGAAAGATAGCCTGATGAATGAAGAAGCTAGGAGGAAAGATCTTGACACGAGTTTTGACACTCGAGCACTTGTTACTAACAAGCAGGAAAGGCATGGTAGAAGTAAGATCAGAGGGTTAAATGATAAATCTAATAGATCTGATAAACCTAGGGGAAGATCTAAATCAAGAGGAAGGAAAAATGTCAAATGCATCTACTATAACAAGCCAGGGCATTTCAAGAAAGAATGTAGACTGTGGAAGAGAGAGCAGGGTAAAGTTAAGGGTGATGAAAAAGATTAAGACACAATTGTTGCAGCAGTAGCAGGTGGTGAGATAGTTGTTACCTAGGATGAGGATTTTGTTAGTCTTGCTGGTCATGATAGTGACTGGGTTATAGATTCTAATGCCTCCTTTCATGTAAGCACATGGTGAATTTTTCTCATTATATTGCTAGTGATTATAGCAATGTCAGGATAGGAAATAATGAAACATCTAAAATGTGGGCATTGGAAATCTTATTTTAGAGACTAACATTGGTTGCAGGCTCATTCTTAGAGATGTTAGACATGTTCCAAATATTCGCTTAAACCTTATATTTGTAGGGAAACTTGATGATGAAGGCTATCACAGTCACTTTGGTGAAGGTAAATAGAAGCTTACCATTGGTTCTCTTATTGTGGCAAAAGGGAAGAAAAAGTATTACCCTTTACTTAATGTTAGCAAAACTAAATAAAGAAGATGTGAATTTGACAAATTATGCTTCTATAGATCTGTGGCATAAGAGGCTTGGTCACATGAGTGAGAAAAGGCTCCAACTGCTTGTCAAGAAATAACTTCTACCGGATGTAAAAGGTACTCCTCTAAAAACTTACACTAATTGTCTTGTTAGTAAACAACATAGGGTTATTCTTTAGAGAAATCCGTATGCCAGGAAATCTCATATATTGGATTTGGTTCACATAGATGTGTATTATATGAAAGATAGGATAGTAGGTGGTGCTCTTTATTTTTTTACATTCATTGATGATCACTCTAGGAAGTTGTGGACCTTTGCTTTGAAGTCTAAGGATCAAGTGCCGGATGTATTTAATCAATTCCATACTAGAGTAGAAAGAGAAACAGGAAGAAAATTGATATCTGTCAGAGCAAACAATAGTGGTGAATACAAAGGACTGTTTGAAGAGTATTGTAGAGATCATGGGATTAAATTGGAAAAGACAGTTCCAAAGACCCCATAGCATAATGGCATTGTAGAGAGAATGAATCGTACTATTACAAAGAGAGTGAAGTGTATGTTATCTCATACTAAGTTTCCTAAATCATTCTAGGGTGAAGCTATGAGAACAGCTGTTAATCTGATAAATCTATCTCCTTCTTATGATTTGGATGGAGATATCCTAAAGAGAGTCTAGACAAGTAAGGAAATTTATTATGAGCACTTACAAGCGTTTGGTTGTAGGGTATTTGTGCATATTTCAAAGGATGAAAGAACGAAGCTTGATGCAAAGTCAAAGCAATGCGTTTTTCTTGGTTATGCACATAATGAGTATGGATACAGATTGTGGGATCCAGTTGAGAAGATGATTGTTAGAAGTAGAGACGTGGTCTTTCTTGAAGACAACACTATTAAATATATTGAGAAGCTTGAAAAATCTAAATCCTCATATGAGATCCCTACTAATGTAAATCTAGTGCTCATTTGAAGATACTAATGATGGGGGAGATGTGGAAGACACAATTGAAGAGCCCTAAGAGCTTCATCAGTAGATTAAGTTGAGGAGATCTTCAAGAGATAGAAGACCATCAGTTAGATACAATCCAGATGAGTATGTCATGTTAACAGATAGGAGAGAGCCAAAATGCTATAAAGAGGCAATCGTACATGAGCGGAAAAAAAATAGGTTAAAGCCATGCAAGAAGAGATAAAATCCTTGCGTGAGAACAAGACATATGATTTGGTGGAACTGCTAAAGGGCAAGAGACCTCTAAAGAAAAAATTGGTCTACAGAGTGAAGACCGAAGAAAATAGTTCACAACCAAAATACAAGGCTAAACAAGTTGTGAAAGGGTTCAGTAAGAAGAAAGGGGTTGATTTTGATGAGATTTTCTCATTAGTAGTGAATATATCTTCCATTCGGATTGTACTGAGTATAGGAGCATGTTTGAACTTGGAGATTGAGTAGATGGATGTGAAGATAGCATTCCTTCATGGAGACTTGGAGGAAGAAATCTACATAGAGCAACCTGAAGGGTTCAAGGTTAAGGAGAAGGAGCATCTTATTTGCAAATTAAAGAAGAGCTTGTATGGGTTGAAATAGGCTCCAAGGCAGTGGTGCCAAAAGTTTAACTCCTTCATGATTGATCAGGATTACAATAGGACTGCATCAGACCATTGTGTTTTTATTAAGAGTTTTGCTGGTGGTAAGTTTCTTATACTCCTACTATATGTAGATTATATGTTGATTATTGACAATGATGCTAAGTAGATTCAAAATATGAAGACTACACTGAATAAGTGTTTCACTAAACCCACAACCCAAATTCTCTGTATGAGAATCATTTGTGATAGGAAGGGCTAGAAAATGTGGCTATCACAGGAGAGATAGCTAGAAAAGGTGCTGGAGAGATTCAACATGAGTAAGGCAAAACTTGTTTTTTCTCCACTTGCAGGTCACTTCAAGCTTAGTTCTTAACAGTGTCTTAAAAGTGAGGTAGCAAAAGAAGACATGAAGAAAATTCCGTATGCTTTAGCTATTGGTAGTCTAATGTGTGCTATGGTATGCATTGGACCGGATATTACTCATGCTATTGTGTGGTTAGCTACTATCTCTCGAATCCAATTAAAGGGCATTTGACCACTATTAAATAGATTTTCAGGTATCTTAGGGGCACTTCCAGGTTAAGTTTACAGTTTGGTGGTAGTAAGCCTATACTAGAAGGGTTTTTAGGTGATGATATGGCTGGAGATCTTGATTCCATGAAGTCCACTTTAGGTTATCATATTACTTATGCAGGGGAACGGTGTCTTGGCAATCCAAGTTGTAGAAATGTGTTGCACTATCCACTACTAAAGCAGAATATATAGCTGTGATTGAAGCTTCCAAGGAAGTCTTGTGGATGAAGAAGTTTTTGGAAGAATTGAGCCAAAAGCAAGAAGATTTAAGGATGTTTTGTGACAGCGAGAGTGCTATACATCTTAGTAAGAACCCAACATTCTATTCCAGATCCAAACACATCGATGTTAGGTATCATTGGATTCGAGAAGATCCATACTGATGATATGCTTGAGATATGATGATCAAGACTCTACTCAAAGACAAAGTGTGATGGAAACCCCCATAGGGAGTAGGAAAGGGAGTTTGTTGGGTTATAGGTCCAACCCTTATAGGTCTATAATAAAGGAAATCCTAAGTATATTGTATATACTTAGAATAAGACTTGAAATAAGGAGAACTTTGCGTAAACAAAGGAGATGAAATACCTGTACACTGGCCATAGACGAAGTAAGGCCATTGGCCATCTTAATACAATTGCCAAACTTAAATTGAGAAATTTTTTTTGAGAGCTTAGATCAGGTCAGGCTGGCTTCAAAGCCGCTAACATAAGAACATCGAAGTTCAATGCCTTTTCTCAAAGATACTAGCCTTTATTTTATCGAGCTAGCTTATGTTGTATTTGTGTTTTCCCTTTGTTATTGAATATATAAATTCTTCTTATTTGGTCTTAGGGTTTAGTATATGGCTACCCTAAATCCTAGAGAGAGAGTCTAGAGAAAGAGAGGCCTGTTATTATTGAAATCCACTGTTTGTGGTGAAGATCTATGTGATCTACTAATGTTGTCTAGTAATAAAAATTGTTGTATCCCATTATGGTGGAAGAAATTTGTGCTGTGGTCTCATGGTTTTTCCCCAAATTGGGGTTTTCCACATAAATCCTTATGTTTGTTGTTCTTATTCTTTTTTTTTTTTTTTTGTGATCACTACATGCAGGAGGAAAAATCTTTCAGATCACTTCCAGGTTTATTGGTTGATTTTTCCTTACAACTATTGGACATGATAATGTTTTGCACTCTTTAGCAACTTCTAAAGAAGGTAGAACCCTAAGAAAAATTGTGGAAAAAAAAATAGTTTTACTTTTGTTTATATAGATAAGCCAAGATGGAAAGAGAACGGTGGAAATATTTCCTTTTTCCAACATTTGGTTAATATAAAGGAAATTAAAGGAAAGAAACAATATAAAACTATCACTAAATTACCCTTATCTTATATATTGTTGTTTTAAATTTGCTCTCTTTTTAAGACCATTTTAGTTACTTTATATAAATTGCACTATTTAGTTTCAATCTGCTACACTTCTATGGTGTTTCAATTGTTGTATAAAGGCTGTTGCACTTGAAATTCTTCAATTCTTCATTTTCCTACTTGAGCTCAATTCTAGAACTACATCATTATTGTTTGGATTTAGCAGTTGGGTTCCATTGCACAACTCTAAAGGATATATCTTTGATAGTTGTCTTGGTCTCAGTTCTACTGCTATTTGGTTCAAATGTTGTAGCTATTCAGTGTTTATTCATGTTGCATTCCTCGAATTGATTGAAACCACTTATTGTTATGTTTCCAATTTAAGCATGCAATTCAAAGTTTGAATTTCCACTCATGGTTGCTATTTGGATTTTGTTGCTATCAATTACTATGAACACATTATAGGTTAATCTTAGCCGCCATTACATATTCTTCTTTAGGAACTTCAACGCCTCTACTTAGTTTGAATAAGTACTAGTTCACTTTGTGTAAAAGTTATTGTTGCCAATACAAAACAATAAAAATCACCTAGATTGATGGATTTAATTGAATTTTTACTTGCTGCCTTACACAATTCAACATGAATTTCACTATAACTTAATCAAAATAAGAAGCTTATTTTTAAAGTGTGACGTGAATACAAGAAAGCATGACATATGATCAAACTAGACCTCAACAAGATATAATTTTCTTCTTAATACAATTTCAATCATAACACACATTTAAGCTTAACAATTGAATACTCTTACAAATTATTTGAACTCTACTTTTAATCTTTTCCTATTAATTTCTACAATTAATTTTAGGGACAAAGCCCATTTTAGCACTTAAAGTTTGGTGAAGTGGATAATTAGGTACTTGAACTTTTAAAAAGTCTAATTTTATATCTAATTGAACTTTTCATGCCCTTTTTTCACTACCTCCACTCTTTTATTGTTTCTTAAAATAGTTTACACGTGTCAAACAACAATTGAGTGGATAGTATTTAAGGGCACAAAAAGTTCAATTAGGTATGAAATTGGACTTTTAAAAGTTTGGATACCTAATTATCCACTTTGTCAAACTTCAAGTACCAAAAGAGACCTTTTCTCAATTTTTATAATAAAATTCTAGTGTAATGCATGAATTTATGCTATTTAGTACAAGATAAATGTGTAAATTGCACATTTATCACCTTGCACCACCTTCCACCATGGTCATGCACTAGCCCATGGGCTTTGAAACATCTTCAAATTGGCATTTTCCTTCTCAAGAGCAATTGAAAGGAACGTGTACAAATCGATAAAATTCGAATACTAAATATGACATTTACCATTTTGTAGTAAACCATGGTATGGAGATTTTTGTAGTTAATTATTATATTCAAATCATCCCCTAGATTTAGTTTTATTATTATCTTAAGAAAATTAAATTTATAAGATTTTGTTAGATTTGTTAGTTTCATTTTTAATGTATTTGTAAACGGTTAATTAGTAGATGTTAGATCAATTTCTATTTTAGAGCTTTCATGCATGATCTTCTTTTCTTATAAATACCATTTTCTTACTTGGATCTTGAACATGATACATTATTAAACAAAAAAAAAAAAAATATTACTTGATATAGTAGGTATTATAATTTTTTTTCATCAATTGTATAAAACTCTCATTTTAAAACTCATAGTTGTGTATGAGTGGCATAAGACGAACCATCAACTTAGGAATGCCACTGAGATATGTCAGATATATAATTAGTAAATATTGAGTCAAGGTTGGGAGCCCCACAAAAGAGTATAACACTACTAGTCTTAAACAAAATTTGAGTGTAAAACATAATATATATATATATATCACTACAAGAATTTTTATGTATGGCCACGTTTGCATATTTTGCAAACGTTGCCCTTTTATTATCATTTTAGTCATGTTTATTAAACGTTAACTTAAATATGAAATTGGTGACGTTTATAAAAAAATTTAGATTTTATGAT
This sequence comes from Combretum micranthum, assembly GCA_024138025.1. Taxonomy (NCBI): domain Eukaryota; kingdom Viridiplantae; phylum Streptophyta; class Magnoliopsida; order Myrtales; family Combretaceae; genus Combretum; species Combretum micranthum. The sequence goes on along the minus strand of JAMXBD010002810.1, from coordinate 21,010 downwards.
CTTATTAATTGATTTGTAACTTTTTTATTTATTTGTAGACGTGGCTAATTGATAAGCACAATTTATTGTTGGGTTGTGGAGCCTGAATACTGTACACCTTTGCCACGAGCACGGCGATCCAATCAATTTTGAACACAATTGTAATATAAGGAAGGAATATGTGGAGAATCCAATCAAAATTCAAGCAAAGCAGCAAGGAGCACAAAAGGAGTCTAGATGTACGGCCGTGCAACTATCAAAATGAGGAAAATACATGGCAGTGTCTGGTACGGGGTCTTGTACGCCCGTGCAATAAGTGATTTTGAAGCAAAATGAAGGGGATTCAACTTGTACGCCCGTACATGAAGTGATGAAGAAGGGAAATGAACGAGATTTACGATTGCACGCCCGTACACGTATGGAGAATGATTCCAGTATTTAGCACTCCCTTTAGTACGCCCGTACATGAAGTGATGAAGAAGGGAAATGAATGAGATTTATGATTGCACGCCCGTACACGCTTGGAGAATGATTCCAGTATTTAGCACTCCCATTAGTACGCCCGTACATGAAGTGATGAAGAAGGGAAATGAAGGAGATTTATGATTGCACGCCCGTACACGTTTGGAGAATGATTCCAGTATTTAGCACTCCCTTTAGTACGCCCGTACTAGCCTTCCTTTTTTTTTTTTAACGTTCTATTTTCACTGTTTAAAAAACTAAGAAATATAATACTTGAATCCCGCCACAATTTTTAGTCACCTGCAAGCATATCAAATCAACATCAAATAGAAGGACTATTCATTTTCTTCTCACTAAGAAAAACCAAAACCCTCTCAAGTCTCACGGTCCTTCTTTGAATATCCAGGTACCTCAGTCTCTCTCTCTCTCTCTCTTCCTCCTTCCCTCGTCCTCACTCCTTTTCCCTGTTTGTTTCTTTTACTTTTTCACTAACACATTGTGTACATTTCCTTCTCTCAAGCGAAAGGCTCACAATCCCAACCGTGTTTGTCTTGGCTGTTCTTGTACGTTTATCTCTCTCTCTCTCTCTCTCTCTGTTATTGTCTCTTTGTCTTTGGCTTTTTCACTAACACAATGGTTGTACGTTTCCTTCTGTCCAAGAAAGACACTCCGTTCTAGCATTATCGTGCATGCAACACATGGTCATGACCTTCTCCAAGCAATAACGTTCTCACAACATTCTTTCCCTGTCAGGTAACTATTCTGGTATGTTTCAGTCTTTCTTTTGTTGCTCGCTCTTACTCGTTGTCTCTCTGTCTCTCACTCTTTTACTGTGTTTGTGTGTGGCGTAAGCTCGTTGTCTCTCGCTCTTGTGGCATAATCTTCTTTCTAGGATGAAAACAATGATGCAATGTTATTGGGTAATGAGTTGTTCTGTCTCACTCATTCACTATGTTTGTGTGTAGCATAATCTTGTTTGTAGAATGAAAACAATGGTTTAGTGTATTCCTGACTTTGTGTTCCAATGAGTTGGCATTTATCTTGATGCTTGTTACAATAACTCTCTACTTCTACCTTTACCAATTATGTTGCTTGTAAGTGGCAAGTTGGCAACAATTATGCTTAATAGCTCTGTACCAATCTGTAGGGGCTAATATTAAATATCAGTCTCACTTCCATTATTGCAAACTTTGTCCTATTTGTTTATTTTTTATAATCTAACTTGTCAGCAATCTGATGTCTGATCAATGTGGTTAATGCAGGCATGATTTAGAAGTGAATGGTGTGTTATTGGCTAATGAACTTTGATCGTTAAAAGATTTAGAAATTCTACCTCTTTGATTGACTAGTATAATGGATAGGTCTAAGTGATTAATTAGAATGAAGAAATTATGGGTTTATCCTTGATTAAATTCTCAGAGTCTTTGTAATATTAGGCTGTCAGTGTGTCCTATTGCTTTTTATGACCATACTTTTTTGTATAAAAATTGAGGGTAAGAAGAAGATAATATGGTAAATGATAAAAAAGACCGTTAGAAAGAGAATAGGATGATTTGTTACTATGAGGTAAGTAATCTATTTATTCAGGACTCATAAAGTAAATGTTTTTTTGAATATTATATCAAATTTTGACTGTTCTTGAAGAAGCACTATTATGCTTTTACTGAGGTTTAAGAGGTTAAATCCTGTTGCACTTATATGATTATCACTCTCTGGTGCTGAATTTTGTTATCAAGTATGTAACAAATACTAAACTTAACCTCAAAGTGGGGTGTAGTATGTGCCCTGATTTGTTTCCCCATTTTTCTAGAATGTTTGGAATAATGGATTCTCAATGGAGTAAGTGACTTATGTTCTTATAATTATGCTCCATAACAAGAAAAAGGTTGGCTAAGTGTTGTACTTAAGGTAAACTTTGTTCACTACTATATATAGTCTGGCGATACATTGTCGTTGAACTGTCTGTGCTGATGGGATATTTTTACCTTACAATATCATTGAAGTGTGTACTATGAGAAGAAAGCTTTTGCCTTTCGTAAAATAAACAAATGGGCTGTTTTTTCTTAACAATTAAGGTTTCCTATCATGGCAAAAAAAATAATAATAACGTTTCCTATTACTACCAATTTTCATGAGGGAGAATTAATATTGGCATAAAATTGAGACAATGACTCCATAATGAGTATGCCAATTCGATTATGAAAGGGTAGGTGTACATAATCAAGTATTTTAATGTATGAAGTGTTGCTTGACATTAAATCAATGTTTATAATAGTATGAGATGTTAATTTGATAATTGAATGAAGAAATAATCAGTGCTTAACTTATAGGCGATGCTAATGTAAGATAGATGAATTATAAACAAATATAATAAGATTAACTAAATTACAAAGAAAAGGGAAAGAAAGAGATATCATCATTTATGCAACTATAAATTTCAAGTGTCATTGATAATAACAAGCATATTGCAATAAAGTAATATCATTAAACAATGCGTATAAAGGATTATTAGAATAAAAATAAACATAAGGATTAAAAAAATTATATTTTGCCATGTGATTACAAAATTTCCATACTTTGAATAGTGTAAAGTAATGTTTACTAAGATTCCTAAAATGTTTTCTAAGATTGAGGGTAGAGGAAATAACATTAGGACCAATGTGGTGAACATGCTGCTATTAATGGTGATCAATATGATGATGTGATATGATATGTGTTTACTAATTTTGTGATTATGTCATATGAGATGTATTAACTAGTTCAATTGGATCTTACACTTTTATTTTCTTCCAATTATGTCAGAAAAAATGGACAAGAGTTGGATGAATTATGACATTGAAAGTGAAGAGTACGAAAGAGGTGTTGACTTTTTTGTTGCATACTTACGCTTAAAGTATGGTGTGCACGCAAGTTTAAGTTGTCCATGTAGGAAATGTTTAAATGACATTTCACAAACAGTGAATGTGATTAGAGCACACTTGCTTGTAGATGGGATAGATGTAAACTACCAGTGTTGGATATATCATGGTGAGGAGCCAACTATTGAGTTGCCTACTAGACATCGAGGTCGAATTCGTCACAGAGAATGTGACATGAGACCCATTATGGAGGAGAACAATGGGACAGGTGGTAATGATACCGATGGGCTCCACGAGATGCTTGAAGACTTAGGGGCATTTGTTGACAATCAGGATGAAAGCTCAACCCCTGATGATGGCTTCGACATTCCAGTCGACTATTTAGATGGGTTAAGAGCTGACTCACACCAAGAGCTTTATCCAGGGTGTAAGATTTCTAAATTCTCATTTATAGTGAAGCTTCTTCACTTAAAGGTATACAATAAGTGGAGCAACAAGTCTTTCGACATGTTGCTACAACTTTTACGTGATGTTATACCTAATGGAGAGTCTCTTCCGAAGTCTTACTATTACGCAAACAAATACTTGAGAGGGTTGGGCATGGGTTGCCATAATATTCATGCATGTAAATATGACTGTTGTCTATTTTGGGGTGATAACAAGAATCTTACACATTGTCCCACTTGTGGTACATCCAGATATAAAGTGTCCACTGGTTCTAAAATGCCTATTCCTCATAAGGTTTTGCGATACTTTCCTGTGAAACCAAGGTTACAACGCCTTTTCATGAATCCTAGAAATGCTCAAAAAATGCGTTGGCATAAAGAAGAACACAAGAGACAAGAAAACCTTATGGGTCATCCAGCAGATGGGTTGTCATGGGTAAAGTTTGATAATGAACATCCAGAATTTGCAAAGGATTGTCGTAATGTGAGATTAGGGCTTGCTAGTGATGGATTCAATCCTTTTGGTAATATGAGCCAATCATATAGCATGTGGCCCGTGTTGCTTCTCACATATAATTTACCTCCTTGGATGTGCATGAAGAGAGAATATATGATGATGACACTATTAATCCCAGGGCCTAAAGCACCTGGGAAAGAGATCGACATCTATATGCAACCTTTAATTGATGAGTTGAAGGATCTATGGAATAATGGGTTGTGGACTTATGATGCATACTCAAAGTCTTCATTCAAGATGCATGCCGCATTATTGTGGACCATTAATGACTTTCCAGCATATGGGAATTTGTCTGGATGGAGCACAAAGGGATACAGTGCTTGCCCTGTATGTGAAGATCAAACACCATCGATAAGGCTTAATAACAAGATTGGGTATGTTGGGCATAGAATGTGGTTACCAATTGATCATAGGTGGAGACGTAGCTACAAGTTTGATGGAATGCATGATACTCGTGAGGCTCCTGATCTATATTCTGGTGAAGATATTCTCCACCAGTTACAATCAGTAGTAGACATAGGAATGGGAAAGCATCCGAGGAAAGCTAGAAGAGTCCATAATGTTGGTCCATTCAATTGGACTAAAAAGTCGATATTCTTCCAGTTGCCATATTGGTCAAAGTTAATAATTAGACATAATTTGGATGTGATGCATATTGAGAAGAATATCTGTGAGAATGTTGTTAACACAGTGCTTAGGACTGAGGGAAAAACAAAAGATACTTATAAAGCTAGACTTGATCTAGAGGAACTTGGTATACGAAAGGAGCTACATTTAGTAAAACGGGCTGATGGCAAATACTTGATGCCATGTGCAAGCTATACATTAAGTACGAGTGAGAGAAGATTGTTTTGTCAATTCCTAAGGAATGTTAGATTACCTGATGGCTATGCGTCACACATAGGTAGGTGTGTGGACAACTTAAACTCAAAGCTTTCAGGTATGAAGAGTCATGATTGCCATGTTTTACTTCAGAGGCTATTACCTGTGGGCATTCGTGGCTTATTGCCAAGGGAGGTCACCCTCGCCATAGCTGAGCTTGGGAACTTTTTTGAGAGGTTGTGTCGACGCATTTTGAATGTTGAAGATATACGAAAGATGCAAAGTGACATTGTCACTATTTTGTGCAAGTTGGAGTTGATCTTTCCCCCTGCATTCTTTGATGTAATGGTACATCTAGCTATCCACTTACCTCAAGAGGCATTAATGGCTGGACCTGTTGCATATCGTTGGATGTATCCTATTGAAAGGTATAATGTACAGTCAAAAGTTACCACTTTTTAAGTTGTTATCCATGTTTTTCTCATGTACTATTAATCATTATTTGTAGGTACTTAGGCTCCTTAAAACAATTCGTTAGAAATAGAGCTTCTCCAGAAGGCTCCATTGCAGAAGCTTATGTTGTTCATGAGTGCTTGACTTGGTGTTCACTTCACTTAGAAGGCATTGAGACAACATTTAACCGTCCAGACAGGAATTTTGATTCCTTAGAGGATAGTGGCTTGGATGTCTTCACGAATAAAGTTGGTTTAATTTCACCACCCACATATGTGGTATTGTCAAGCGAGGAGGTTGATATTGCAAAATGGTACATTATTAACAATTGCCAAGAGATTCAACCTTACCTAGAGTAAGTTGAAAGTTACACAAAATAATATGTAAGCTAATGGTACAATGACATATAAAGTTACTAAGTAAAGACAAACATGTGCTACAGTGAGCATAAAGATGTTTTACGTGCACAATATGGGGATAACATAGATGGGCATCACAAAAAAGACTTTGGTGAATGGTTTATGAATAAGGTAAATACAAGAAAGAGCTTTGTATAGAATTACATTTTTTTTTATTTTGGTAAATAGAAGGGTTTTTAACTAGCTTGCATTGACATGGTATTTTGTTTAACATTTTTGCAGATGAGTGTATTGCATGATAGTTGTGACCCGATCATTAGTGCATTATATGCATTATCAATAGGACCTGATTCATGTTTCAAAAGGTACAACAAATTGATATATAATGGTGTGCGCTTTCACACATCAGAGTTTGATAGCAGGAAGAAGACTCAAAATAGTGGAGTGCTGGTAGAAGTAGACCAAGGAGATGAGAAAGTAGAATTTTATGGGATGTTAACAGATATATATGAGTTTAGCTATGTTAGGAACAAAAGAGTATTCCTATTTAAATGTAAGTGGTGGGACACTAATGAGAGGCATCGCAATGTGCGGGTGGATGACAACTTTAAATCTATTAAGGTTACTCGTACATGGTATGAAAATGATCCATATGTGTTGGCATCACAAGCTAAGCAAATATTTTACCTAGATGACATGAAATTTGGACTTGATTGGCGAGTGGTGCAACAATTCGAGCATCGCCACATCTATAACATTGACTCACTTGTAGGTGATGCAAATTTGTTCACAGATGTTGAAGCTTTATTAGTGGATGAGAGCTTAGAGGAACAATTAACAACAAATGAGGACAGAGGAAATGAGCATAATCCAGTAGCTGATTGTGATATCGAAGTGTCATTGAGAACTGATGTATGTGGTGAGACCGTTGATGGAGAGGCTGTAGAAACAATGATTGAAGCATCTCCATGTGAAGAGCATGATGGTAGTATTGAATGTAATGAAGATGAGGATACAGATGAGGATGAAGAGGATGGGTTGGATGATGCACTCATGGACTATGATATTAGTGATGACAATAGTATGATTGTCCAATTTTTATTCATTTTATCCTTTTTTAATTTAACTATAATGTCTATGATATTTTTGTTTATTGTCCATGCATGATGATTGAAAGGTAGAATCTTTTTCATTCTTTCTATTTATATGCACTTAATTTCAATCTATTTATGCATGTTGACATCTATTTATTGAGCCTTTGTCCTATCCAATTGTAGGATTATAATGGCTAGGGGACGAAGGAGTCTACAAAGGCGGGGAGGAAGGGCTAAACGAGACACCCGATTACCAATTAATGATGAATCGGATTCTCAGAATTTGGAGGAGGAACAACAATCACCGCAAGGCAACAATTCACCTAATCCTTCTCATCGAACAAGTTAAGTTTCCATCATTTTTTTTTTTTACTTAGAAGCTTTGTAAATATATATAGTTGTTGTGCAACTAATGAAATCACATTTTTCTGGTTCATCTTCTAGCAAATGAACAAGGACAAAATCCTATCATCAACAACTCCCTAGTAGATGCATCCTTACAAGGCAGCCATTCATCTAGTCCTCCCTCTCGCTTAGGTAACTTTAATGTAAAATATTACTTTCCGGTTAATTTATTAGTATAGTAGGTGGGTTTATATTCTCCTTTGCTTACTCTTTGATATTTCTGTTTTCGTTGTTCTATCACATTAGCTTATTCTTTATCAATTAAAGTGATTGTGCTATTTTAATTTTGTAATTTTATCATTATATGCCTTGCATGAAACTAGTAAAATTAACTGTCATTGTGAAGTTGTAAGTGCTCTGGTGAAACATGTTTTTGGTTGGTACTACAGGAAATGGAGAAGGACAGAATCATGTCATCAATAACCAAGTAGATGCATCCTTGAATGGAAACCCTTCATGTAATCTTCACCTACCTCAGGTAATTTTTATGTGAGTTTTAACTTCTAGTTAATTTGAAGGTGTAATAGTTAGGTCTATGGTTATAGTTTCATGACCTGCTAGCTTCATGAGAGTCTCATATATATGTAGGAACTGACAGCCCGATCCTCACAACACGTAAGAGAAGTGTATACCGAGGAAAAGCACTTGAAAAGGAAAACAATAGAAGAAAGGGCAAGATGGTTATTGAGTTTACCTATTCTGGTGGACGTCCACTAACAGCAGACCAATCATCAAAGTTAGCCTCTGAAATGGGGAAGGCTTGTAGGGACTTACTTCCTCTTTGTATCGATGACTGGAGAAAATTCCCTCATGCAGAAAAACAACGGGCTTGGGAGAGAGTAAAGGTATATTTGAAGTGAATTTGCAATTTTTTTTCTTGTTTTGTTTCAAATTATTCAAGCTGGTTTCTGTTTTTGTTTTTTTATAGCCAAATAAGCTTCAGTCAATATATAGATGATAAATTGAAAAGATCAATTCCATAATAAATGGAAATTGATAATTATAGTGCTAGTGCCACTTTTTTACTCCAAAAACAACAAAAGCCACTCTATTCTCACTCCACATAACACTTTGAAGTAGGTTTTTTAATCTCTCCCCAAAATGATAGAGATCTCTAAAAAAAAAAATTACAAATCCTTATTCCTCTCTTTATAATTTATTTGCTGCTAGTGTTCAAGTCCATAAAATGAAAGCTATATGATCTTAGGAGCATTAGAATTTAGACACAATAAAATAGCATGTAACATAGTTTGCATGTGATAACTCTATTGAGGACATTAGCACTATGAAAGTAAAGCAAATATTCAAGACACAATGCAGGAGGGCTTATAGTTGATTGAATGCACATTATAAAATCATGACTTAACTCTAATAAGTGTGGTCTCAACTTGATTCATCACTAATGACCTCTCGTAATTGCTGCTTGTACTCTAGTCTATACTATTCCTCTTTGTTTGCAACAAAGTGTGCACTATTCGTTTTAATTTGTATGTATTCCTTAACAACAACCATCATATGTTTTAAGATGATATAATTAAAGTGCACACATTCATCTTAAGGTTCTAGATTTTCCCTAATTCCCATTTTGATCCAATTATTTCTCATATGGCACTATCTGTGGTGGTATTGTGTTTCAAGAACATGATATTAAATAAATTGAGATACTGTATTAGAATTTATGGTTCTTAATGTTTTTCCATAACTGATTTGCCTTTGTGACAAACAGATTCTAATTTAAATCCATTGTGTCAATTTTTTCACATGCTCTTTTCTAATATGGTTAAATTATTTTTAATAAAAGCTGGATTACATCCTTAGGGGTAAAAAATGGAATGTTTGACTTCTACTTCAGCATGTCTATCCTGTTTTCCTTCAGCAAATAAAGTGAGGAAGTTGCTAAGTTTATGGCCTTAGATATGTTGATATCTAACACACTTTGGAATTACTGTATGATTAGTTGTTTCCCATCCACGTAGTGTGATAACCCATCTTGATTCATGTTTAGAAGGTCCAGCAAGATGTATAACTGTCCAGCAAAACATTTAGGGGAGAAAAAAATTGTTGCAATTAACTATCACATTAAGAATGTATTGCTTATCCTTGGAAGGTAAGAAATGGAAAAGCTAAGGAGAGAAGTGTGAGTTTCTTTCTTCCCACATGTTGAAGTTATAATTCGAGTAGTTGATCTCTTTAATTTCTGACATTGTTCCTTTGTAAAAGCTACTACAAGAGACTTCTATACTTGTTTTCTTAAATTTCTAGAGCTATTCTATTCCTGTTGCTATTGTTGCTACTTTTTTAATTGATGGATTTGATCCTTTTTATGTGAAAAAAAAACATTCTCTTCATCTATAGTGATATGTTTGATGTAGAATCGGTTGAATATTGATGACATCATAAAAGATCCTGAAAAGTTCCGAGCTGCTGATAAATGGATGGGCAATCTCCATAGAAACCATCGATGTAAAACTAAAAATAAGTGGAACAAGGTTGGTGATGTTGCTAGACCCAAAGGTTCAAGTGATGATGATTGGAAAAAGGTTACTGAAAGATGGACTAGGGAGATTGAACAAGAGCGATCAATATCACAATCGAATGAACCGTCTGCAAAGGTGAATTATAAATCATTTATGCACTTATAAATTTGTTTATACTATCATATGTTTGCTGATTTTTTCATTTATAGAAGACAAGGTCAATGATTGGGAGAAATGCACGCAACAATGTCAAATATCTACATAGGGCTGGCTCTAGATCATTTGAGAGTAGGAGAAATGAGCAAGTGGGTATTTATTAATGTTTTTTCTATGCTTATATTATTGATTAATGCTTTAACATTTTCCATACATATCTAAATGTGTAGATTAATCAAAATAACCAACCATTTAATGCCATTGAGTTCTTTAAGCAAACTCGATATAGTGTTCCAAGGCCTGATGGCACAGGAGGTTGGGTATCTCAACAAGCTGCAGAGGATTATGTAAGTTTATTGGATGTGTAAAATTTTAGACTTATTTTAAAGTAATGTGTTATACATAATGTATGTCTTTATTGTTTGTAATTCAGGATAACATGGTGAAGATGTATGAAGAATCTCAATCTTCAGATAGTCCATTGACTTCGCAGGAGGTTGTTGATAGGTTTATGAATGCGGTTTCAAGGTCAGACTATCATCCTGGAAGAGGGTATGGACCACCACCAATTGGGAAATCAGCACGACGACGAACTTCTATGGAAGAGTTGAGAGCTGCCTTAGAAGAAACAAAAGCGAAGCTTCAGGAGGAAAGAACCCTACGCGAGGAACAATCTGAACAGGTAATTATTGTCACTTCTATGTTATTGATGGTTCACTAGATATTAGATAAAATATACACCTGCTATAACTGGTTGGAGTGTTGATTGTTGTTATTGATCTGGTTGTTGAGGATATTATTCTTGTTGGCTGTTTTTTAACTATGATTTGGTTAGCTATGTTTTTGGAAATTGTTGGTTGTTCCTTAACTTCATCTAGTTGTACTCTTTCAAATGCATAAATAATTTAAGGATGGGATCATTTATAGGTTGATAGTGTGGTATGTGGATAGCATGCTTGTAGTAAGGTAGAAAAAGAAATAATAGTGTTTTCACTTAAGTGAAAAAAAAATTATGTAAAAGCTGCTTAAAAAATTTCTCAATGTTCTTACAAGATGTGTCTATGTGTTCTAGTTGTTGGATTTGAAAATATGGTCACTAACATATTCAAATAACATTAAGGAATTGGTTTCATAAGGTTTCAACAGCAATTATTTAAGATTTTTTGCAAAGAAAAACTCACTTTGTCACGCAATATTGAAAAGTTCATTCTTCCTTTCCATGTGACAAGCTTCGTTTTGCACTTTTTTAGTTTTTCATAAAAATCTAAAATGAGTATTTACTTTGGAAGATATATTGGATTTGCAATTGGAAGATATTATGCTAAATGTCTCAGTTTTGTTCTCTTTGGTTTATGTCTATCTAAATTCTAAGTGATATTCAATCTGTTCGAGCTAGTAAATTTTAAGAAACAACGGATGCATCATGGAGGCATTGCATATATTCTCAGCATGTTTTACCTTTGTTCTCTTTTCCTACATGAATAAAGTATAGAAATCTTCCTTATTTCACTTTGTTTAGTCTCTTTTACGGGATTGGGAAAATGTTGGCTTTTAATATTTGGGATACCTTACAAGATCTTGCAAAAGAATTTCTTCAGAAGATTAGATCATGATATTTGTACAAAAAAAATGTTATGAATTGCATTTAAAGCTGAATGTAACTTTCATATCTATGTAAAGTTCTTAAATGATAAATTTGATAGATGTTCTTATTCAAAACTAAATATAAGTTTAATTGTCCTTTGCATATTGGTATGTATGTTTTGCAGCTAGCCAAAATTACTGAACTGGTACAACAACTTTGCTCCAGCTATCCTAGTACTTCAAGTAAGTTATTTCATTAAGCTTTGACATTACTCACTCTCTTTCTTTCATTAATAGTTCAACAGTAAGTATATTTATGTGTGCTTTATTACTTAACATTTTGTTTTACAGAAAATCCAAGTGGACGGGATCGATCTCTGAGGCCATCTGATAATGAAGATAGTGGTGGAAGTGAGGATGAAAGTGGAGAAAGTGAGGATGATAATTGAGATAGATAATAATTTTTTGGAAATTCCTATGATGGAATATGATCATCTCTTTTAGCATGTTTGAATTGATGCTTTTAACAACTTATGTGTAGGTTTGTTTTGAGGAGGTGGGTAGGGGTTTTCTAACCCTTTTTTTTGAAATATACCTCCAATTGAATAGGATTATGTTTTTGTACATGTCTAAACTAACTCTCAAGAATCTTTTGTCTTGCTTGATGTTTGAACTTATTATATGAGTATTTTGGTTTCACTTTGCACAAGTGTGCAAAGTGATTGATGTATGTTGGAAAAGTTTATGTTTGTTTATCGTAATAGGGTTATGGGTTATACACATTACACAGGTGCAATGAGCTTCTACATAAATCTTAGGTTACCCCAACCAATTCGAGCCGCCGTATATTTACAGGAAAAGGTGTCTTTAAACACCACTTATGTATTTTGCTAAACAGGTGCAATGAGCTAGGTATATATAATGTTCATTTGTATATTAGCCACACAAATAATATGGCTTATCGTATAACATATGCCTATGTTTCAATGCCACGTTTCATAATGTAATTCTTGCGCTAAATTACATTGGCCACGTTTTCTTATTTAACGTCGCAAAATCAACATAACAAACAATTCCATGCATGAAAAGTTTGTATATTAGCCACACGAAAATGTGGCCTATCATGTCACATATGGCCACGTTTCAATGCCACGTTTTAGAGTACAATTTATACGTTAAATTACCTTGGCGACGTTTTCTTACTTAATGTCACCAAATCCATTTCAAAACAATCCCACAATAAAAAACGCGGGAACAAATTTTGCATATTGGCCACACAGCAAAAGTCGCCTATCATATAACTTATGGCCACGTTTAAAAATTAAACATGGCGAAGATAATTTAGCGCGAAAATTACCTTGGCGACGTTTTCTTACTTTATGTCACCAAATCCATTTCATAACAATCCCAACTATAAAAGGCGGGAACAAAATTTGCATATTGGCCACACAACAAAAGTCGCCAATCATATAACTTATGGCCACGTTTTTATGTTGCCTTTCATTATGCAATTTTGGCGCTGAATTATCTTCGCCATGTTTAATTTTTAAACGTGGCCAAATCAATCGGCAACACAGATTGGGCTACGTTTATTAGCCACATTTATTAAACGTTGCAAAATTGATTTTGCCACGTTTTTTACTCAATTTGCAACGGTAATTTGACGTGGCTAAAGCTCAAAATTCTTGTAGTGTATATATATGTATGTATGAAGTCTCTACAAAAAGGAATAAATGGAAATGATCACTCCACTTAAACCCACTCATCTCAAAGCTCCCGAAATATGCTGATTTGGTGTTTCTATTGCCCTAGTGTCCCATAGCCTATGTTGCTACAACAAGACAATATAGGAGAGTAAGCTACATCTACCTTGGTGGCATTAATCTCATAGCGTACCCTTCAAGCAATAAGCAAGCAAGTGTATAATCAAATCATATGGAATGCATAATCAAGCAAATGAATGTAACATATATATGTGATCATCTGGTATGGATTTACGCTCTCCAAATCAATATTTGGGAAGTCAATCAAAATTACCATCAACATCTAAGTGCCTTTGTCATGGAATCATACAAATAACTACATCACGTATAGCCTGAAGAAAATCGAAGTCGAAAACAAAACTCAAGTGTCATGGAGAATTAGCTTGATGTGACATAAGCAGATAAAAATGAAAATAAAAATAAAATATTTGAAAACATTTTAAAGTCATAAATCATTTGATCTTGGATAGGCAAGTGGGTATATCTCATGCCCTCAAAAATGGCTCAACTAAGTCTCCACTCCCTGGGTGACGCTTCTCGAGCAATGTAGTTCTTAGTACAAAGATCAAAACCCGTATACAACAACCCCATGCACTCAAACACATGCATGGCTTCATTTATCAATCACATATAATTAAATTACAATAACTACACACAAAAACAAATATAGTAATCACAAACTAGGTGCTCACTTAGCCATGGTCAAATCTGTTGGAAGAAATTAAAAATGAAAATGACTAAGCTTTTACACACGCATGTATGAGGAAGCAAAAGCTACAGGCGGTTTTTAAAAGTAATTTTAAGCCCACTTATCTAATCATTATCTCTTTTATCCTTTTACATACAATTACAACAATAATAATAAAGAGATAAAGGAATAAGAAGATTACACTAGATTTAGCATGGAGTTTGGCCCACTCCCTAATCTCCATGGTCCACAATTCGCCTCTCAAGGAGGACTTCATACTTCGTTTAATTAAAACAATTGCCTAAAAAAGAGGACTTCACAATAATGCCTCACCAATAGAGGACTTCACATTGCCTTAACACGAGAACTTCACAAATGTGATGCAGCATAGGATAAAGAGACAGAAAATCCTATGCCGACTACCGGTGTTGGAGCGGCGTACTTTACATGTCTTTTGGGTTTTTCGAATTTGTAATTAATAATACAGTCAATGCCTTTAGAATATGATTTAATATTTTTAAAGAATAATTTTTAGTATCATTTAGTAGGATTTTTAATAGGATTTAATGTCTTTTAATAGGATGTCAGTTTCATAGGATTTAGATATCAGTTTTAGTTTTTCCTTTTAAATGTTATTTAATATTATTTAATAGGTTTTAATCCTTTTTCGGTTATGGCAACTTTCAAGCTTGCTTATATATATATGTAAGCCCTATGGCATATGAAAGAAGATTGTTTTTTAATGAAATTTCTTTGAGAGTGTTATCTCTATTCCAAAACTCATTATCTTTGTGTAGATTTCGACTTTTGATGCCAGATATCTAGGTATTCTCAGAATCAATAGATATTTGAAGATCACAAGCCGGGTATTCGTGTGTGAATCAACGTCTTGCGATAAACCCTATCATACCTCCGCTACGTTAAAATGCCTCGTCAAGAGGATTTCACCAATTATTTACACATACGTAGGACTTCACACAACCATCTCAATACATAAGGACTTCACCTATTGCATTAACCACATGAGAACTTCACTAAAATACTCAAACAAAATATGTAAATAGTGCCTTGCAATATTAGCTCACTAATCTCATGAATGACATTATTCACTTAACAAAAATAAAAATAAATAGAAAGTAGTTTTACATAATATATGCATGTTAAGCCTTATCTCTCTTTTTTTCTTTTCCTTTTAAAAACACCTGAAAATGTTCTATATATAGCAGGTTTAAAAACATAGCCTTTTCTCCTAAAAGAACCTCCAACGGTCGAATTTGAAAGTCTATAATGACTATTTTTTAAAATATTGCACCCTAGACTTGTTGCCTCCTAGCCTCAATTTACCCCTCGACAAAGTCTGTGCTTATCAAGCCTTAGATTCAAACTTATCATGCCTAGGGGTTAAACTCGCCGAGCTCTTGATGTGACTTGTGACCAAGTCTATGGATCTTGTTTTGTTCTACTTGTCGCACCTTAGTTTACACTTCAATTGGACCAATCGAGCCCTCGATGAAGTTCGTAATCATGGTTGCAATCAAGACTGGGGCATAACAATTTTTTCTTGCACAATCTGCAGAGAACAACACATACAAACACAAACACATATAAGCACATCAAAGCTTAAACATATCGAAAACTAGTGTTGCTTATTAAATGTAGCTTAACTAAGTTATGGAGCGTTTATACAAATACATCTTCTCATCAAAACATGATTATAACCAACCTTGGCTCATCAATATCTATTCAATGTAGTCTTTAGGGAGGCCTAAATTTGACTCATATTCACCTAAATGCTGTAAGAATAACAAAGCTTCAATAAGAATAGGAGCTATTAAATTAATACTACATCATAATTTGTTTTACTGCCTCATATTTGTTTTTCTTACCTTTAATTGGATTCATATGTTGTTGTTGTTGTTTCTTTTTTCTTAGCTTTCTTTGTGGTAATAGATTTATGAGTATCTATATTTAAATGAAATGAAATTATAATCTTTTCATATTTGTATAGGTTCAATTACCTAATGTTCTGATAATACCTCCACTTCATATTTTTTCAAAGCTTTTGACTTTCATTTTATCAAATCCTATCTACTCAACTTTCTTTAAAGCATCTAGAGTTTATTCATTTATGTGTCTCTCATGGTTCTAATTTGAATTAAATAGCAAAAAAGCACGTCAAGCGGCCATAGTATACCTCAATTAAAAAACCAATATCTATTATTCTAAGGACTATTCTAACAAATCTTTTGAAAGAAATTTTGTATAAACTTCCTACAGGTCTTGGCATATCATGAAAAGAAGAGTTTGGTATATATATCAAGCAAGTAAGAACATTATCCACATGACTAGCTATGCACTGGGATGTTTCATTCTCACAACTCCTATTATAATACACACACAACAACTTATATATATTATTATATATTATATTAATGAAAACCTTCCCTTCTAATTAAACACGGTTCGGCCACCATGTGTAAAAGGGAATAATGGTGTTCCTTTATTCATTTTTAATGTTCCAATGTTTATACAAGTATGAGATTTATGGTGGAGATCAAGAAAGTACTCCTACTTGAAAGCATTACATTAAAATGAGAACCTTATAATCTAGCACAGTGGGTTAAATAATACTAAGTGTTACGTGTTATTTACCTAAGGGAGTAGCAAGGCTTACTTGGTGGAGTGTGTGGGGTAGTCTCCATGGTACACACACGCCTAGGAAAAGAAAACAGGAAAGTGGGACTCGGCTGGCACGTGGAGAAGGCTTGGTTGCGCTCTGGTCGGCTAGAAAATATGAGGGCTTTGTATGTCTTTCTCAACCGAAATGTCCAAGTAAGCTAGGCAGAAAACGAAAGGCGAAAAGAATGAAGTGAAGAGTTGGTGGAGAAAGGAGGTGCCTTTAGCTGTCTCGGCTCGAAGCAATGAAGAAGAGGGGCGTCTCGACCAAAAAGAAAAAGAAATAAAACGGAAGATCAAGGTGTGCCCATGATTCAAGCAGAAGCTGGCATCTCAGTGGAAATGAGCTGCTGGAACATTGTATTGGCGTGTGGTCTTGATTTTGATTTCGAGTTTAGCTTCTTTTTTTTCTTTTTCTTGGGAGGGGGTCGTTTGTTGTGTCGACTGGATATTGAAGAGATTGCCTTGGAGCGTACACATCTATGGATTCTTTAAAAGATTCCTTCGAGTGCTGTGCAAAACATTTTAAGAAACTCTTCCTCAGAAAATTGACTATTTTATTAGTAAGATTCTTTATTTTTTTTTTTTTTTTATTTGTAGGTCTCATTTATTTTTCAATAATATCTTATTGTTTTCTCAATATTAATCATAAATAATAATTCTTTAAATTTAATGTCGATACATTGTATCAAAATGAAAGATATAAATTATATTAACATTCAAAAATGTAATTAATAAAATTTAGATTAATATAAGATAACTACAATATTGGCCTGCATGTAAAACAATGCGAATATTCCCCTGTCTGCATCTTAAACATCTACATGAAATGAACAAACATAAAAATAGAAATTAAAAAATGTAAGGCAATTAAAACAATGAGAACTGAAAAAACAAACAAATAGCATATTGGCCTTTCCACATTGCAATTGCAATGCTTTTATTTTCTGAACACAGCCGAACTTCGAGCACTCTCCGAAATAGTAACAATAATATTTCAAAGGAATTCACTTTACGAGATTTTTGCGGAGGATTCCAAAAAATTAAAGGAACTCCCACATCCATAAAAACCTAATGTGGACAAGATAGCCAACACATTCATGAGCAAGAAGTATCCAAGAAACAATCCAAGAAGCGGCGGAACAAAGGCTGCCAACTTTTGAAGAGTCACGGAAAGTCGGCAGTAAGCCATCGGCTTTGATGAGGAAGGCCACCGACCTAGGGGGCTTACTTATAGGCCATCCAATATTTGTGATCTAAGCCGCCATTTATTACTAGCTTATATTCGTTCTAGTTATTTATTATTATTTCGTTTTAGGACTGTATATTCATATAAATAGTCTTGGAAACCCTAGTTTATGTTTTTAGAACATTTTATATATTGAAACTCTAGTTTAGAGAATTCTCTCTGAATATGTATTGAGTGCAATTGTTTTGATATAGCTTAGATAAGGCTTGGTCCATTTTATGCGCCGGGGGGGGCGAGGGGGAGGAGGGAAGGGGAAGGGGAAGGGGAAGGGGAAGAGAGATAAAAGGAAATATAAGCCTTCTTAAGGCCTATTAAAGCAAAATGGTTTCCAAAATAAAAAGAACTTTTCCAATTGCTCTAGGCAACTAAGTCAGACTGTGGGTGAAACTGATTCAGCATCAAATAAGGAAAAAAAAATCCAATTACCAAAATATTCCTCAAGATAATTTAGGGTTCATTTGGATTGTTTGTTTCTCATCTGTATCTACATCTCTATCTAAATTTTATATGTAAAGATGTCTAATTTGCAGCTATACTTTATTTGCATTTAGTTTATTTGATATTTTCATTAAAACTGTCATATGTTTTTCATCTATATGTATTTTTTTATAAACAATTTATTTGAAAAGTTTGAAAATGTGTCTGTCATCTGCTATCTGCTGGATGTCAAATGGACCCTTATTATCATTTAAGTAATCATTCATTATATTAATGGTAAAGCATATTACCTATGATAAATTTTGAGTTAAATTATAACATTTACATTTATATTACAGACGATCACAAGACAGAACAGGCCGCTGATATATGTTTGATCCTGTGCTTGTCTAAAAGGCTGAGACTATTGAGTTATAATTTACGTCAGCAGTATGGAATCATATGTTTTATTGTCATGGTTAATTATATGTATAATGTAGTGATAAAACCTGGATTGTCGCCTGGATTTAGGATAAAGAAATTTCAATTTTTTTTTTTTTTTTGAATTATTCTAGAAAGCCACACTAAGCTAAGGAAAGGGAAAGGGAAAGGATAAGAATCAAAATGAAATGAAAGATACAGATAAATGAAATCTCGACCATACTGAATGAGATATTAAATTATAAATTGATCGTGGCTCTAAATTTAAGAGCATGTATATTATGAATGTAAATGAGTGAATAATATATATGTATATATTAGTTGATTTGTATTTTTTTTTATCCTTAAACAATGTATATTTGTAGGCTTTATGAATACAATTAACTGGCTGTAGATGTAAACCAGAAAAATGAATTTCCCTCACCAATGTACATAAATCTCACGAATTATATATTGAGAAATTAGCTAATAAGTATTTTTATGACAGTATCGCTACTATGGAGATTCCGTTCCATTCAACATGAGTCTAGAGGCAATCCTCCAAATGATGCCGCTCGTGGATATTTCAGTTTTGCTCAAGCTTTACCGATCACGCTGCAATTCTCACATACATAAAAAATGAACTTCATGCCCACGATTCCCCTGTAATTGTTATTGGTGGATCGTACGGAGGAAGTATGTTGCATATATTTTTATCATTTTTAATAATCACTCGAAATATGCTTTTAGCTCTTTGATTTTAACCAGAGACTTATTTATACCACAATATTTCATATTGTTTTGCAGTGTTGGCTTCATGGTTTGATAATATCACTTCACAAGATGGATATTATTCAGTTATCACGAAGGATTTTAGAGTGAGTTTTAACTGTGATTGGTTGCTTATTATCTTATTGTACTTTAGCTAAATTATGTCGATCTTGTGAAGTTTTGAAATATATCATAATACCTTTTTCTTAAGGGAAAAAAAATTTATATGCACACTTAATCTTACCCATTCATATATATTGGATTTATCAAATAAGATATATGTATGTATCAATATATATTTTCACAACAACAAAGATATATTTATAAAATTGATATGATTGCGTTTGTAGGAAGCTAGTGAGGATTGCTACAACACGATTAAAGAGTCGTGGTCGGAAATTGATGAACTTGCTTCAATCCCCAGTGGACTCTCACAACTAAGCCAACTATTTAAAAACATGCGAGTAAGTTTTCGGCAAGTGAATTAGCTATCACTATTTATTCCTACTTATTTATATATATTTTAATTTCTGATACAACATTTTAGGGCTAATGTTACAAAAGGTATCTAAATTCTAACAAAATATGCAATTAATTACTTAAAATTTGAGATTGATCAATTTAGTATCTGAAAAAACTTTGCATGATGCTACATACCTTATCAAGTTTTTAAGATACTAAATTGATCAATTTCAAATTTTCATGTATTAAATTAATTAACTTGAAAATTCAAGTATCTAATTATATTTTGCTAAAATTTAAATACCATCAATGACATATCCCCGTATTTATTATATATTCTCTTTATAAACATTGTATGATTTATGTTTTTACTGTTGAAAGTGTGAAAATTAATTTGTAACTTCGTTGGGTATCTTGTGCTAGTTAAATGAACATTTGATTTGGTTCCTTAGAAATATATTGGCAATAGATTAAGATGGGCGTGTGTTACTATATCCACGCCTTATTTTATCTTAAACAATAATTTCCTATCATTTATTTTGTAATTAATGCAAATAAAAAAAATTATGAGATAACGTCTATTGCTACCATTCATGGATAATTTATGAGCTTACCATGAGTATAAAGCTTGTAATCATTCTTTATACTTTATTAAGAAAAGCTGGGGAGTTACTTGGGTCAAGTCTCTATTAAGAGATTCTAAGGAAATCTTATTTAAGATTGTTGGGTCTGCTAAAAAATCTTAACCTTTCAATGCAAGTTTAATATGAATAATACTTACGACTTTTTACCGACTACAACTTTTGAAATAGCAAGACCAACCACACTTACGACTTTCTTACGACCTACAACTTTTGAAACATAGCATGACAACCACACTTACGACTTTCTTACTGACCTACAAATTTTTGAACAGTAAGTGACCTAACATACCTACCACTTTCTTAAAGAC